>CAWWDY010000822.1:57425-92773 GCA_963942605.1 Poecilus cupreus | reverse complement strand
GATTATGACAGTTTAAATACTTGAAAACGGTGTTTTGTATGCTTTTGCATGCTTAGAACAGCATTTTTATCTTGCTTACTCCAACATTAGCTATTATACACGACAGAAACATGAATACGACAGTTTAAATACTTAAAAACGGTGTTTTGTATGCTTTTGCATGCTTAAAACAGCATTTTTATCTTGCTTTCACCAACATTAGCTGTTATACACGACAGAAACATGAATATGACAGTTTAAATACTTGAGAACAGCATTTTGTATATTTTTGCAAGCTGAAAACAGCTACTTTGTCTTGATTTTGCAAACAGAAGCCATTACACACGACATATACTTGAATATGACAGTTTAAATACTTGAAAACGGTGTTTTGAATGCTTTTGCATGCTTAAAACAGCATTTTTATCTTGCTTTTACCAACATTAGCTATCATACACGACAGAAACATGAATATGACAATTTAAATACTTGAAAATAGCATTTTGTATGTTTTTGCAAGCTGAAAACAGCTATTTCATCTTGATTTTGCAAACATAAGCCATTACACACGACATATACATGAATATGACAGTTTAAATACTTGAAAAGAGTGTTTTGTATGCTTTTGCTTGCTTAAAACAGCATTTTTATCTTGCTTTCACCGACATTAGCTATTATACACGACAGAAACATGAATATGACAGTTTAAATACTTGAAAACGGTGTTTTGTATGCTTTTGCATGCTTAGAACAGCATTTTTATCTTGCTTACACCAACATTAGCTATTATACACGACAGAAACATGAATACGACAGTTTAAATACTTGAAAACGGTGTTTTGTTTGCTTTTGCATGCTTAAAACAGCATTTTTATCTTGCTTTCACCAACATTAGCTATTATACAAGACAGACACATGAATATGACAGTTTAAGTACTTGAAAACAGCATTTTGTATGTTTTTGCAAGCAGAAAACAGCTATTTTATCTTGATTTTGCAAACATAAGCCATTACACACGACATATACATGAATATGACAGTTTAAATACTTGAAAAGAGTGTTTTGTATGCTTTTGCTTGCTTAAAACAGCATTTTTATCTTGCTTTCACCGACATTAGCTATTATACACGACAGAAACATGAATATGACAGTTTAAATACTTGAAAACGGTGTTTTGTATGCTTTTGCATGCTTAGAACAGCATTTTTATCTTGCTTACACCAACATTAGCTATTATACACGACAGAAACATGAATACGACAGTTTAAATACTTGAAAACGGTGTTTTGTTTGCTTTTGCATGCTTAAAACAGCATTTTTTTCTTGCTTTCACCAACATTGGCTATTATACACGACAGAAACATGAATATGACAGTTAAAATACTTGAAAACGGTGTTTTGTATGCTTTTGCATGCTTAAAACAGCATTTTTATCTTGCTTTCACCAACATTAGCGGTTATACACGACACAAACATGAATATGGCAGTTTAAATACTTGAAAACAGCATTTTGTATGTTTTTGGAAGCTGAAAACAGCTACTTTATCTTGATTTTGCAAACAGAATCCATTACACAAGACAGAAACATGAATATGACAGTTTAAATACTTGAAAACGGTGTTTTGTTTGCTTTTACATGCTTAAAACAGCATTTTTATCTTGCTTTCACCAACATTAGCCGTTATAAACGACAGAAACATGAATATGACAGTTTAAATACTTGAAAACAGCATTTTGTATATTTTTGCAAGCTGAAAACGGCTATTTTATCTTGATTTTGCAAACATTAGCCATTACACACGACATATACATGAATATGACAGTTTAAATACTTAAAAACGGTGTATTGTATGCTTTTGCTTGCTTAAAACAGCATTTTTATCTTGCTTTAACCAACATTAGCTATTATACACGACATATACATGAATATGACAGTTTAAATACTTGAAACGGTGTTTTGTATGCTTTTGCATGTTAAAACAGCATTTTTATCTTGCTTATACCAACATTAGCTATTATACACGACAGAAACATGAATATGAGAATTTAAATACTTGAAAACAGCATTTTGTATATTTTTGCAAGCTGAAAACGGCTATTTTATCTTGATTTTGCAAACATAAGCCATTACACACGACATATACTTGAATATGACAGTTTAAATACTTGAGAACGGTGTTTTGAATGCTTTTGCATGCTTAAAACAGCATTTTTATCTTGCTTTTACCAACATTAGCTATTATACACGACAGAAACATGAATATGACAATTTAAATACTTGAAAAAAGCATTTTGTATGTTTTTGCAAGCTGAAAACAGCTATTTCATCTTGATTTTGCAAACATAAGCCATTACACACGACATATACATGAATATGACAGTTTAAATACTTGAAAAGAGTGTTTTGTTTGCTTTTGCTTGCTTAAAACAGCATTTTTATCTTGCTTTCACCGACATTAGCTATTATACACGACAGAAACATGAATATGACAGTTTAAATACTTGAAAACGGTGTTTTGTATGCTTTTGCATGCTTAGAACAGCATTTTTATCTTACTTACACCAACATTAGCTATTATACACGACAGAAACATGAATACGACAGTTTAAATACTTGAAAACGGTGTTTTGTTTGCTTTTGCATGCTTAAAACAGCATTTTTATCTTGCTTCCACCAACATTAGCTATTATACAAGACAGAAACATGAATATGACAGTTTAAATACTTGAAAACAGCATTTTGTATGTTTTTGCAAGCAGAAAACAGCTATTTTATCTTGATTTTGCAAACATGAGCCATTACACACGACATATACATGAATATGACAGTTTAAATACTTGAAAAGAGTGTTTTGTATGCTTTTGCTTGCTTAAAACAGCATTTTTATCTTGCTTTCACCGACATTAGCTATTATACACGACAGAAACATGATTATGACAGTTTAAATACTTGAAAACGGTGTTTTGTTTGCTTTTGCATGCTTAAAACAGCATTTTTATCTTGCTTTCACCAACATTAGCTATTATACACGACAGAAACATGAATATGACAGTTTAAATACTTGAAAACAGCATTTTGTATGTTTTTGCAAGTTGAAAACAGCTATTTTATCTTGATTTTGCAAACATAAAACATTACACACATTATATACATGAATATGACAGTTTTAATACTTGAAAACGGTGTTTTGTTTGCTTTTGCAAGCTGAAAACAGCTATTTTATCTTGATTTTGCAAACATAAGCCATTACACATGACATATACATGAATATGACAGTTTAAATACTTGAAAACGGTGTTTTGTATGCTTTTGCATGCTTAAAACAGCATTTTTATCTTGCTTTCACCAACATTAGCTATTATACAAGACAGAAACATGAATATGACAGTTTAAGTACTTGAAAACAGCATTTTGTATGTTTTTGCAAGCAGAAAACAGCTATTTTATCTTGATTTTGCAAACATGAGCCATTACACACGACATATACATGAATTTGACAGTTTAAATACTTGAAAAGAGTGTTTTGTATGCTTTTGTTTGCTTAAAACAGCATTTTTATCTTGCTTTCACCGACATTAGCTATTATACACGACAGAAACATGATTATGACAGTTTAAATACTTGAAAACGGTGTTTTGTATGCTTTTGCATGCTTAGAACAGCATTTTTATCTTGCTTACTCCAACATTAGCTATTATACACGACAGAAACATGAATACGACAGTTTAAATACTTAAAAACGGTGTTTTGTATGCTTTTGCATGCTTAAAACAGCATTTTTATCTTGCTTTCACCAACATTAGCTGTTATACACGACAGAAACATGAATATGACAGTTTAAATACTTGAGAACAGCATTTTGTATATTTTTGCAAGCTGAAAACAGCTACTTTGGCTTGATTTTGCAAACAGAAGCCATTACACACGACATATACTTGAATATGACAGTTTAAATACTTGAAAACGGTGTTTTGAATGCTTTTGCATGCTTAAAACAGCATTTTTATCTTGCTTTTACCAACATTAGCTATCATACACGACAGAAACATGAATATGACAATTTAAATACTTGAAAATAGCATTTTGTATGTTTTTGCAAGCTGAAAACAGCTATTTCATCTTGATTTTGCAAACATAAGCCATTACACACGACATATACATGAATATGACAGTTTAAATACTTGAAAAGAGTGTTTTGTATGCTTTTGCTTGCTTAAAACAGCATTTTTATCTTGCTTTTACCAACATTAGCTATCATACACGACAGAAACATGAATATGACAATTTAAATACTTGAAAATAGCATTTTGTATGTTTTTGCAAGCTGAAAACAGCTATTTCATCTTGATTTTGCAAACATAAGCCATTACACACGACATATACATGAATATGACAGTTTAAATACTTGAAAAGAGTGTTTTGTATGCTTTTGCTTGCTTAAAACAGCATTTTTATCTTGCTTTCACCGACATTAGCTATTATACACGACAGAAACATGAATATGACAGTTTAAATACTTGAAAACGGTGTTTTGTATGCTTTTGCATGCTTAGAACAGCATTTTTATCTTGCTTACACCAACATTAGCTATTATACACGACAGAAACATGAATACGACAGTTTAAATACTTGAAAACGGTGTTTTGTTTGCTTTTGCATGCTTAAAACAGCATTTTTATCTTGCTTTCACCAACATTAGCTATTATACAAGACAGAAACATGAATATGACAGTTTAAGTACTTGAAAACAGCATTTTGTATGTTTTTGCAAGCAGAAAACAGCTATTTTATCTTGATTTTGCAAACATAAGCCATTACACACGACATATACATGAATATGACAGTTTAAATACTTGAAAAGAGTGTTTTGTATGCTTTTGCTTGCTTAAAACAGCATTTTTATCTTGCTTTCACCGACATTAGCTATTATACACGACAGAAACATGAATATGACAGTTTAAATACTTGAAAACGGTGTTTTGTATGCTTTTGCATGCTTAGAACAGCATTTTTATCTTGCTTACACCAACATTAGCTATTATACACGACAGAAACATGAATACGACAGTTTAAATACTTGAAAACGGTGTTTTGTTTGCTTTTGCATGCTTAAAACAGCATTTTTTTCTTGCTTTCACCAACATTGGCTATTATACACGACAGAAACATGAATATGACAGTTAAAATACTTGAAAACGGTGTTTTGTATGCTTTTGCATGCTTAAAACAGCATTTTTATCTTGCTTTCACCAACATTAGCGGTTATACACGACACAAACATGAATATGGCAGTTTAAATACTTGAAAACAGCATTTTGTATGTTTTTGGAAGCTGAAAACAGCTACTTTATCTTGATTTTGCAAACAGAAGCCATTACACAAGACAGAAACATGAATATGACAGTTTAAATACTTGAAAACGGTGTTTTGTTTGCTTTTACATGCTTAAAACAGCATTTTTATCTTGCTTTCACCAACATTAGCCGTTATAAACGACAGAAACATGAATATGACAGTTTAAATACTTGAAAACAGCATTTTGTATATTTTTGCAAGCTGAAAACGGCTATTTTATCTTGATTTTGCAAACATTAGCCATTACACACGACATATACATGAATATGACAGTTTAAATACTTAAAAACGGTGTATTGTATGCTTTTGCTTGCTTAAAACAGCATTTTTATCTTGCTTTCACCGACATTAGCTATTATACACGACAGAAACATGATTATGACAGTTTAAATACTTGAAAACGGTGTTTTGTTTGCTTTTGCATGCTTAAAACAGCATTTTTATCTTGCTTTCACCAACATTAGCTATTATACACGACAGAAACATGAATATGACAGTTTAAATACTTGAAAACAGCATTTTGTATGTTTTTGCAAGTTGAAAACAGCTATTTTATCTTGATTTTGCAAACATAAAACATTACACACATTATATACATGAATATGACAGTTTTAATACTTGAAAACGGTGTTTTGTTTGCTTTTGCAAGCTGAAAACAGCTATTTTATCTTGATTTTGCAAACATAAGCCATTACACATGACATATACATGAATATGACAGTTTAAATACTTGAAAACGGTGTTTTGTATGCTTTTGCATGCTTAAAACAGCATTTTTATCTTGCTTTCACCAACATTAGCTATTATACAAGACAGAAACATGAATATGACAGTTTAAGTACTTGAAAACAGCATTTTGTATGTTTTTGCAAGCAGAAAACAGCTATTTTATCTTGATTTTGCAAACATGAGCCATTACACACGACAAATACATGAATTTGACAGTTTAAATACTTGAAAAGAGTGTTTTGTATGCTTTTGTTTGCTTAAAACAGCATTTTTATCTTGCTTTCACCGACATTAGCTATTATACACGACAGAAACATGATTATGACAGTTTAAATACTTGAAAACGGTGTTTTGTATGCTTTTGCATGCTTAGAACAGCATTTTTATCTTGCTTACTCCAACATTAGCTATTATACACGACAGAAACATGAATACGACAGTTTAAATACTTAAAAACGGTGTTTTGTATGCTTTTGCATGCTTAAAACAGCATTTTTATCTTGCTTTCACCAACATTAGCTGTTATACACGACAGAAACATGAATATGACAGTTTAAATACTTGAGAACAGCATTTTGTATATTTTTGCAAGCTGAAAACAGCTACTTTGGCTTGATTTTGCAAACAGAAGCCATTACACACGACATATACTTGAATATGACAGTTTAAATACTTGAAAACGGTGTTTTGAATGCTTTTGCATGCTTAAAACAGCATTTTTATCTTGCTTTTACCAACATTAGCTATCATACACGACAGAAACATGAATATGACAATTTAAATACTTGAAAATAGCATTTTGTATGTTTTTGCAAGCTGAAAACAGCTATTTCATCTTGATTTTGCAAACATAAGCCATTACACACGACATATACATGAATATGACAGTTTAAATACTTGAAAAGAGTGTTTTGTATGCTTTTGCTTGCTTAAAACAGCATTTTTATCTTGCTTTCACCGACATTAGCTATTATACACGACAGAAACATGAATATGACAGTTTAAATACTTGAAAACGGTGTTTTGTATGCTTTTGCATGCTTAGAACAGCATTTTTATCTTGCTTACACCAACATTAGCTATTATACACGACAGAAACATGAATACGACAGTTTAAATACTTGAAAACGGTGTTTTGTTTGCTTTTGCATGCTTAAAACAGCATTTTTATCTTGCTTTCACCAACATTAGCTATTATACAAGACAGAAACATGAATATGACAGTTTAAGTACTTGAAAACAGCATTTTGTATGTTTTTGCAAGCAGAAAACAACTATTTTATCTTGATTTTGCAAACATAAGCCATTACACACGACATATACATGAATATGACAGTTTAAATACTTGAAAAGAGTGTTTTGTATGCTTTTGCTTGCTTAAAACAGCATTTTTATCTTGCTTTCACCGACATTAGCAATTATACACGACAGAAACATGAATATGACAGTTTAAATACTTGAAAACGGTGTTTTGTATGCTTTTGCATGCATAGAACAGCATTTTTATCTTGCTTACACCAACATTAGCTATTATACACGACAGAAACATGAATACGACAGTTTAAATACTTGAAAATGGTGTTTTGTTTGCTTTTGCATGCTTAAAACAGCATTTTTTCTTGCTTTCACCAACATTGGCTATTATACACGACAGAAACATGAATATGACAGTTAAAATACTTGAAAACGGTGTTTTGTATGCTTTTGCATGCTTAAAACAGCATTTTTATCTTGCTTTCACCAACATTAGCGGTTATACACGACACAAACATGAATATGACAGTTTAAATACTTGAAAACAGCATTTTGTATATTTTTGCAAGCTGAAAACGGCTATTTTATCTTGATTTTGCAAACATTAGCCATTACACACGACATATACATGAATATGACAGTTTAAATACTTAAAAACGGTGTATTGTATGCTTTTGCTTGCTTAAAACAGCATTTTTATCTTGCTTTCACCAACATTAGCTATTATACACGACATATACATGAATATGACAGTTTAAATACTTGAAACGGTGTTTTGTATGCTTTTGCATGTTAAAACAGCATTTTTATCTTGCTTATACCAACATTAGCTATTATACACGACAGAAACATGAATATGAGAATTTAAATACTTGAAAACAGCATTTTGTATATTTTTGCAAGCTGAAAACGGCTATTTTATCTTGATTTTGCAAACATAAGCCATTACACACGACATATACTTGAATATGACAGTTAAAATACTTGAAAACGGTGTTTTGAATGCTTTTGCATGCTTAAAACAGCATTTTTATCTTGCTTTTACCAACATTAGCTATTATACACGACAGAAACATGAATATGACAATTTAAATACTTGAAAATAGCATTTTGTATGTTTTTGCAAGCTGAAAACAGCTATTTCATCTTGATTTTGCAAACATAAGCCATTACACACGACATATACATGAATATGACAGTTTAAATACTTGAAAAGAGTGTTTTGTATGCTTTTGCTTGCTTAAAACAGCATTTTTATCTTGCTTTCACCGACATTAGCTATTATATACGACAGAAACATGAATATGACAGTTTAAATACTTGAAAACGGTGTTTTGTATGCTTTTGCATGCTTAGAACAGCATTTTTATCTTGCTTACACCAACATTAGCTATTATACACGACAGAAACATGAATACGACAGTTTAAATACTTGAAAACGGTGTTTTGTTTGCTTTTGCATGCTTAAAACAGCATTTTTATCTTGCTTCCACCAACATTAGCTATTATACAAGACAGAAACATGAATATGACAGTTTAAATACTTGAAAACAGCATTTTGTATGTTTTTGCAAGCAGAAAACAGCTATTTTATCTTGATTTTGCAAACATAAGCCATTACACATGACATATACATAAATATGACAGTTTAAATACTTGAAAACGGTGTTTTGTAAGCTTTTGCATGCTTAAAACAGCATTTTTATCTTGCTTTCACCAACATGGGCTATTATACACGACAGAAACATGAATATGACAGTTTAAATACTTGAAAACGGTGTTTTGTATGCTTTTGCATGCTTAGTACAGCATTTTTTATCTTGCTTTCACCAACATTAGCTATTATACACGACAGAAACATGAATATGACAGTTCAAATACTTGAAAACGGTGTTTTGTTTGCTTTTGCAAGCTGAAAACAGCTACTTTATCTTGATTTTGCAAACAGAAGCCATTACACACGACATATACATGAATATGACAGTTTAAATACTTGAAACGGTGTTTTGTATGCTTTTGCATGCTTAAAACAGCATTTTTATCTTGCTTATACCAACATTAGCTATTATACACGACAGAAACATGAATATGAGAATTTAAATACTTGAAAACAGCATTTTGTATATTTTTGCAAGCTGAAAACGGCTATTTTATCTTGATTTTGCAAACATAAGCCATTACACACGACATATACATGAATATGACAGTTTAAATACTTAAAAACGGTGTATTGTATGCTTTTGCTTACTTAAAACAGCATTTTTATCTTGCTTTCACCAACATTAGCTATTATACACGACAAAAACATGAATATGACAGTTTAAATACTTGAAAACGGTGTTTTGTTTGCTTTTGCATGCTTAAAACAGAATTTTTATCTTGCTTTCACCAACATTAGCTATTATACACGACAGACACATGAATATGACAGTTTAAATACTTGAAAACAGCATTTTGTATGTTTTTGCAAGCTGAAAACAGCTATTTTATCTTGATTTTGCATACATAAGCCATTACACACATTATATACATGAATATGACAGTTTAAAAACTTGAAAACGGTGTTTTGTATGCTTTTGCATGCTTAGAACAGCATTTTTATCTTGCTTTCACCAACATTAGCTATTATACAAGACAGAAACATGAATATGACAGTTTAAATACTTGAAAACGGTGTTTTGTTTGCTTTTGCATGCTTAAAACAGCATTTTTATCTTGCTTTCACCAACATTAGCTATTATACAAGACAGAAACAAGAATATGACAGTTTAACTACTTGAAAACAGCATTTTGTATGTTTTTGCAAGCAGAAAACAGCTATTTTATCTTGATTTTGAAAACATAAGCCATTACACATGACATATACATAAATATGACAGTTAAAATAATTGAAAACGGTGTTTTGTATGCTTTTGCATGCTTAAAACAGCATTTTTATCTTGCTTTCACCAACATTAGCGGTTATACACGACAGAAACATGAATATGACAGTTCAGATACTTGAAAACAGCATTTTGTATGTTTTTGCAAGCTGAAAACAGCTACTTTATCTTGATTTTGCAAACAGAAGCCATTACACACGACATATACATGAATATGACAGTTTAAATACTTGAAACGGTGTTTTGTATGCTTTTGCATGCTTAAAACAGCATTTTTATCTTGCTTTTACCAACATTAGCTATTATACACGACAGAACCATGAATATGACAATTTAGATACTTGAAAACAGCATTTTGTATATTTTTGCAAGCTGAAAACGGCTATTTTATCTTGATTTTGCAAACATAAGCCATTACACACGACATATACATGAATATGACAGTTTAAATACTTAAAAACGGTGTATTGTATGCTTTTGCTTGCTTTAAACAGCATTTTTATCTTGCTTTCACCAACATTAGCTATTATACACGACAGAAACATGAATATGACAGTTTAAATACTTGAAAACGGTGTTTTGTTTGCTTTTGCATGCTGAAAACAGCTATTTTATCTTGATTTTGCAAACATACATTATATACATGAATATGACAGTTTAAATACTTGAAAACGGTGTTTTGTATGCTTTTGCATGCTTAGAACAGCATTTTTATCTTGCTTTTACCAACATTAGCTATTATACACGACAGAAACATGAATATGACAGTTTAAATACTTGAAAACGGTGTTTTGTATGCTTTTGCAAGCTGAAAACAGCTATTTCATCTTGATTTTGCAAACATAAGCCATTACACACGACATATACATGAATATGACAGTTTAAATACTTGAAAAGGGTGTTTTGTATGCTTTTGCTTGCTTAAAACAGCATTTTTATCTTGCTTTCACCGACATTAGCTATTATACACGACAGAAACATGAATATGACAGTTTAAATACTTGAAAACGGTGTTTTGTATGCTTTTGCATGCTTAGAGCAGCATTTTTATCTTGCTTACACCAACATTAGCTATTATACACGACAGAAACATGAATATGACAGTTTAAATACTTGAAAACGGTGTTATGTTTGCTTTTGCATGCTCTAAACAGCATTTTTATCTTGCTTTCACCAACATTAGCTATTATACACGACAGAAACATGAATATGACAGTTTTAATACTTGAAAACAGCATTTTGTATGTTTTTGCAAGCTGAAAACAGCTATTTTATCTTGATTTTGCAAACATAAGCCATTACACATGACATATACATAAATATGACAGTTTAAATACTTGAAAAAGGTGTTTTGTATGCTTTTGCATGCTTAAAACAGCATTTTTTTCTTGCTTTCACCAACATTGGCTATTATACACGACAGAAACATGAATATGACAGTTTAAATACTTGAAAACAGCATTTTGTATGTTTTTGCAAGCTGAAAACAGCTATTTATCTTGATTTTGCAAACATAAGCCATTACACACGACATATACATGAATATGACAGTTTAAATACTTGAAAACGGTGGTTTGTATGCTTTTGCATGCTTAAAACAGCATTTTTATCTTGCTTTTACCAACATGGGCTATTATACACGACAGAAACATGAATATGACAGTTTAAATACTTGAAAACGGTGTTTTGTATGCTTTTGCATGCTTAGAACAGCATTTTTATCTTGCTTTCCCCAACATTAGCTATTATACACGACAGAAACATGAATATGACAGTGCATATACTTGAAAACGGTGTTTTGTTTGCTTTTGCAAGCTGAAAACAGCTACTTTATCTTGATTTTGCAAACAGAAGCCATTACACACGACATATACATGAATATGACAGTTTAAATACTTGAAACGGTGTTTTGTATGCTTTTGCATGCTTTAAACAGCATTTTTATCTTGCTTATACCAACATTAGTTATTATTAGCTGCTTTAGGAGAATTTTTAACGATGCTAAGGTTAATAATTTTTCTCAACAGCTACTAAGCGAAACATGGTCTGATGTTTTTACTAAATCTCTAACGGATGACGCTTTTGAATGTTTCTTTAATATTTTCAATTTCCATTTTAATAATAATTTCCCTTTGCAGAAAATAACATCAAAATACTGTAATAAGAAAGACTGGGTTATATCATTTGAAAAATAGTTTCCCAGAGCTTACCTCTGTCTATAAGAAAGCCAAAAAGGAACATAGTTTGCTGATAACAACTACTAAACGAAATTTTTTCCAGAATAAAATAATAAACTCAGATAACATGTCGAAAAGCGCCTGGAACATCATAAACGCTAAGAGAAAGAGTAAAGCTGACCTGGGTTTAAAAATATCTTATAATGACGAAATCATTGATGACCCTGAGATCGTTGCAAATATGTTCAACCATCATTTTAAGGAAGCACCCCTGAACATCTTAAATCGCATTCCGGTGGTCAACACATCAAATGGGCACAGAAATGCTAATCATTTTTCCTCTAATCTTTTCTTGAACCCTTTCGATGAAACAGAATTATTTGAAACAATTTTAAACAAACTAAAAAATAAAAATTCAAGTGGGCCTGATAATGTGCCAAATTTTATTATTCGTTAAGTTGCGCATCTTATTGCTGAGCCTCTAACTTATATTATTAATTTATCTTTTCAAAACGGTACTTTCCCGGCAAGTTTAAAATCGAATAAAGTAATTCCTGTTTACAAAAAAGGTGAAAAAACAAGTCTGGATAATTACAGGCCTATAGCTTTAACCTCGGGGTTTTCAAAGATTTTTGAATATTGTTTTTTGAATAGACTTGATTGTTTTCTAAACCAAAACTGTATTATTAATAATAATCAGTTCGGATTTAGAACAAATAGTTCAACTATCGATGCTTTACACTGTTTTTATAATAATATTATTCAAAATCTAAATAATGGGGAACACCCAATTGGTATATTATGTGATTTAAGTAAAGCTTTTGACTGTGTTGATCATTCCCGCTTGTTAGATAAGCTAGAGTGCGTAGGTGTTCGTGGGGTTGCCTTAAATTGGATTGCTACCTTTTTATCAAACAGACACCAATTCGTGTCTCTTAACTACACTAATAAGCAGTCGACTAATTATTTTGTTCAGTCTAACTTAGCATTAATTGATGTAGGTCTTCCACAGGGTACTGTACTTGCTCCAGTTCTATTTACTATTTATATAAATGACTTATGTACAGTACTTTCTGATGATTGCATTCCTATTTTGTACGCCGATGATAGTACTATAATCATTTCGGACCCGGATAAAGATACTTTAATTAACAAATGCAATCACACCGTTCAGTCCCTAACTTCATGGTGTTGTGAAAATAAGTTATTTTTAAATAGTTCTAAAACAAAAATTCTTCATTTTCACATGAATCCCAAGAACAATAATAATATTAACATTCGTTTTGGAGATAGCTTTAAAGGTACCGACAAATCAGCTCGTTTATTGGGTATGCTAGTAACTGATACCCTAAACTGGAATCTTCACTGTGACGATCTTATTATCAAACTTAATTCGACCTGTTATCAAATACGACATTTAAAAGAATATTTAAATATTAATCAACTTTTAATTTTTTACTTTGCTTGTGTTGAGTCTCGCATACGTTATGGTATTTCCTTTTGGGGCGCTTCTAATGCTGCTCACAAAGTTTTTATAGCTCAAAAGAGAATTTTAAGATGTATCGCAGGAATCAGTCAAAGAACATCCTGTAGAGATATTTTTAAAAAATTTAATATTTTAAGTTTAACTTGCATCTATATTTGGGAAATAAGCAATTTTATTTTCAAGAATAAAACATCGTTTACCATGATTTCAGAGTTGCATCAACATAACACAAGAAAAAGAAATAATTTATACGTTCCTACTTCTAAGTTAAATGTTGTAAAAAATTCTCCTAACCGGATTGGTTTACAAATTTTTAACAAACTGCCTGATGTCATTAAATCAGAGACTAACTCTAGAAAATTCAAAAAAAGTCTAAAATTGTTCCTTCTGCATTACAACTTCTATGATTTAAATGAATTTTTTAATTTATAATTTATTTAACTTTTGTATCTGTTTATATATTTTATTTGTGACGTTTTCTATATACAATGTATTGTATCCTCAGAAAATAAATATTATTATTATTATTATTATTATTATACACGACAGAAACATGAATATGAGAATTTAAATTCTTGAAAACAGCATTTTGTATATTTTTGCAAGCTGAAAACGGCTATTTTATCTTGATTTTGCAAACATAAGCCATTACACACGACATATACATGAATATGACAGTTTAAATACTTAAAAACGGTGTATTGTATGCTTTTGCTTGCTTAAAACAGCATTTTTATCTTGCTTTCACCAACATTAGCTATTATACACGACAGAAACATGAATATGACAGTTTAAATACTTGAAAACGGTGTTTTGTTTGCTTTTGCATGCTGAAAACAGCTATTTTATCTTGATTTTGCAAACATACATTATATACATGAATATGACAGTTTAAATACTTGAAAACGGTGTTTTGTATGCTTTTGCATGCTTAGAACAGCATTTTTATCTTGCTTTTACCAACATTAGCTATTATACACGACAGAAACATGAATATGACAGTTTAAATACTTGAAAACGGTGTTTTGTATGCTTTTGCAAGCTGAAAACAGCTATTTCATCTTGATTTTGCAAACATAAGCCATTACACACGACATATACATGAATATGACAGTTTAAATACTTGAAAAGGGTGTTTTGTATGCTTTTGCTTGCTTAAAACAGCATTTTTATCTTGCTTTCACCGACATTAGCTATTATACACGACAGAAACATGAATATGACAGTTTAAATACTTGAAAACGGTGTTTTGTATGCTTTTGCATGCTTAGAGCAGCATTTTTATCTTGCTTACACCAACATTAGCTATTATACACGACAGAAACATGAATATGACAGTTTAAATACTTGAAAACGGTGTTATGTTTGCTTTTGCATGCTTAAAACAGCATTTTTATCTTGCTTTCACCAACATTAGCTATTATACACGACAGAAACATGAATATGACAGTTTTAATACTTGAAAACAGCATTTTGTATGTTTTTGCAAGCTGAAAACAGCTATTTTATCTTGATTTTGCAAACATAAGCCATTACACATGACATATACATAAATATGACAGTTTAAATACTTGAAAAAGGTGTTTTGTATGCTTTTGCATGCTTAAAACAGCATTTTTTTCTTGCTTTCACCAACATTGGCTATTATACACGACAGAAACATGAATATGACAGTTTAAATACTTGAAAACAGCATTTTGTATGTTTTTGCAAGCTGAAAACAGCTATTTATCTTGATTTTGCAAACATAAGCCATTACACACGACATATACATGAATATGACAGTTTAAATACTTGAAAACGGTGGTTTGTATGCTTTTGCATGCTTAAAACAGCATTTTTATCTTGCTTTTACCAACATGGGCTATTATACACGACAGAAACATGAATATGACAGTTTAAATACTTGAAAACGGTGTTTTGTATGCTTTTGCATGCTTAGAACAGCATTTTTATCTTGCTTTCCCCAACATTAGCTATTATACACGACAGAAACATGAATATGACAGTGCATATACTTGAAAACGGTGTTTTGTTTGCTTTTGCAAGCTGAAAACAGCTACTTTATCTTGATTTTGCAAACAGAAGCCATTACACACGACATATACATGAATATGACAGTTTAAATACTTGAAACGGTGTTTTGTATGCTTTTGCATGCTTTAAACAGCATTTTTATCTTGCTTATACCAACATTAGTTATTATTAGCTGCTTTAGGAGAATTTTTAACGATGCTAAGGTTAATAATTTTTCTCAACAGCTACTAAGCGAAACATGGTCTGATGTTTTTACTAAATCTCTAACGGATGACGCTTTTGAATGTTTCTTTAATATTTTCAATTTCCATTTTAATAATAATTTCCCTTTGCAGAAAATAACATCAAAATACTGTAATAAGAAAGACTGGGTTATATCATTTGAAAAATAGTTTCCCAGAGCTTACCTCTGTCTATAAGAAAGCCAAAAAGGAACATAGTTTGCTGATAACAACTACTAAACGAAATTTTTTCCAGAATAAAATAATAAACTCAGATAACATGTCGAAAAGCGCCTGGAACATCATAAACGCTAAGAGAAAGAGTAAAGCTGACCTGGGTTTAAAAATATCTTATAATGACGAAATCATTGATGACCCTGAGATCGTTGCAAATATGTTCAACCATCATTTTAAGGAAGCACCCCTGAACATCTTAAATCGCATTCCGGTGGTCAACACATCAAATGGGCACAGAAATGCTAATCATTTTTCCTCTAATCTTTTCTTGAACCCTTTCGATGAAACAGAATTATTTGAAACAATTTTAAACAAACTAAAAAATAAAAATTCAAGTGGGCCTGATAATGTGCCAAATTTTATTATTCGTTAAGTTGCGCATCTTATTGCTGAGCCTCTAACTTATATTATTAATTTATCTTTTCAAAACGGTACTTTCCCGGCAAGTTTAAAATCGAATAAAGTAATTCCTGTTTACAAAAAAGGTGAAAAAACAAGTCTGGATAATTACAGGCCTATAGCTTTAACCTCGGGGTTTTCAAAGATTTTTGAATATTGTTTTTTGAATAGACTTGATTGTTTTCTAAACCAAAACTGTATTATTAATAATAATCAGTTCGGATTTAGAACAAATAGTTCAACTATCGATGCTTTACACTGTTTTTATAATAATATTATTCAAAATCTAAATAATGGGGAACACCCAATTGGTATATTATGTGATTTAAGTAAAGCTTTTGACTGTGTTGATCATTCCCGCTTGTTAGATAAGCTAGAGTGCGTAGGTGTTCGTGGGGTTGCCTTAAATTGGATTGCTACCTTTTTATCAAACAGACACCAATTCGTGTCTCTTAACTACACTAATAAGCAGTCGACTAATTATTTTGTTCAGTCTAACTTAGCATTAATTGATGTAGGTCTTCCACAGGGTACTGTACTTGCTCCAGTTCTATTTACTATTTATATAAATGACTTATGTACAGTACTTTCTGATGATTGCATTCCTATTTTGTACGCCGATGATAGTACTATAATCATTTCGGACCCGGATAAAGATACTTTAATTAACAAATGCAATCACACCGTTCAGTCCCTAACTTCATGGTGTTGTGAAAATAAGTTATTTTTAAATAGTTCTAAAACAAAAATTCTTCATTTTCACATGAATCCCAAGAACAATAATAATATTAACATTCGTTTTGGAGATAGCTTTAAAGGTACCGACAAATCAGCTCGTTTATTGGGTATGCTAGTAACTGATACCCTAAACTGGAATCTTCACTGTGACGATCTTATTATCAAACTTAATTCGACCTGTTATCAAATACGACATTTAAAAGAATATTTAAATATTAATCAACTTTTAATTTTTTACTTTGCTTGTGTTGAGTCTCGCATACGTTATGGTATTTCCTTTTGGGGCGCTTCTAATGCTGCTCACAAAGTTTTTATAGCTCAAAAGAGAATTTTAAGATGTATCGCAGGAATCAGTCAAAGAACATCCTGTAGAGATATTTTTAAAAAATTTAATATTTTAAGTTTAACTTGCATCTATATTTGGGAAATAAGCAATTTTATTTTCAAGAATAAAACATCGTTTACCATGATTTCAGAGTTGCATCAACATAACACAAGAAAAAGAAATAATTTATACGTTCCTACTTCTAAGTTAAATGTTGTAAAAAATTCTCCTAACCGGATTGGTTTACAAATTTTTAACAAACTGCCTGATGTCATTAAATCAGAGACTAACTCTAGAAAATTCAAAAAAAGTCTAAAATTGTTCCTTCTGCATTACAACTTCTATGATTTAAATGAATTTTTTAATTTATAATTTATTTAACTTTTGTATCTGTTTATATATTTTATTTGTGACGTTTTCTATATACAATGTATTGTATCCTCAGAAAATAAATCATTATTATTATTATTATTATTATTATACACGACAGAAACATGAATATGAGAATTTAAATTCTTGAAAACAGCATTTTGTATATTTTTGCAAGCTGAAAACGGCTATTTTATCTTGATTTTGCAAACATAAGCCATTACACACGACATATACATGAATATGACAGTTTAAATACTTAAAAACGGTGTATTGTATGCTTTTGCTTGCTTAAAACAGCATTTTTATCTTGCTTTCACCAACATTAGCTATTATACACGACAGAAACATGAATATGACAGTTTAAATACTTGAAAACGGTGTTTTGTTTGCTTTTGCATGCTGAAAACAGCTATTTTATCTTGATTTTGCAAACATACATTATATACATGAATATGACAGTTTAAATACTTGAAAACGGTGTTTTGTATGCTTTTGCATGCTTAGAACAGCATTTTTATCTTGCTTTTACCAACATTAGCTATTAAACACGACAGAAACATGAATATGACAGTTTAAATACTTGAAAACGGTGTTTTGTATGCTTTTGCAAGCTGAAAACAGCTATTTCATCTTGATTTTGCAAACATAAGCCATTACACACGACATATACATGAATATGACAGTTTAAATACTTGAAAAGGGTGTTTTGTATGCTTTTGCTTGCTTAAAACAGCATTTTTATCTTGCTTTCACCGACATTAGCTATTATACACGACAGAAACATGAATATGACAGTTTAAATACTTGAAAACGGTGTTTTGTATGCTTTTGCATGCTTAGAGCAGCATTTTTATCTTGCTCACACCAACATTAGCTATTATACACGACAGAAACATGAATATGACAGTTTAAATACTTGAAAACGGTGTTATGTTTGCTTTTGCATGCTTAAAACAGCATTTTTATCTTGCTTTCACCAACATTAGCTATTATACACGACAGAAACATGAATATGACAGTTTTAATACTTGAAAACAGCATTTTGTATGTTTTTGCAAGCTGAAAACAGCTATTTTATCTTGATTTTGAAAACATAAGCCATTACACATGACATATACATAAATATGACAGCTTAAATACTTGAAAACGGTGTTTTGTAAGCTTTTGCATGCTTAAAACAGCATTTTTATCTAGCTTTCACCAACATTGGCTATTATACACGACAGAAACATGAATATGACAGTTAAAATACTTGAAAACGGTGTTTTGTTTGCTTTTGCATGCTTAAAACAGAATTTTTATCTTGCTTTCACCAACATTAGCTATTATACACGACAGAAACATGAATATGACAGTTTAAATACTTGAAAACAGCATTTTGTATGTTTTTGCAAGCTGAAAACAGCTATTTTATCTTGATTTTGAAAACATAAGCCATTACACATGACATATACATAAATATGACAGCTTAAATACTTGAAAACGGTGTTTTGTAAGCTTTTGCATGCTTAAAACAGCATTTTTATCTAGCTTTCACCAACATTGGCTATTATACACGACAGAAACATGAATATGACAGTTAAAATACTTGAAAACGGTGTTTTGTATGCTTTTGCATGCTTAAAACAGCATTTTTATCTTGCTTTCACCAACATTAGCGGTTATACACGACAGAAACATTAATATGACAGTTTAAATACTTGAAAACAGCATTTTGTATGTTTTTGCAAGCAGAAAACAGCTATTTTATCTTGATTTTGCAAACATAAGCCATTACACATGACATATACATAAATATGACAGTTTAAATACTTGAAAACGATGTTTTGTATACTTTTGCATGCTTAGAACAGCATTTTTATCTTGCTTTCACCAACATTAACTATTATACACGACAGAAACATGAATATGACAGTTTAAATACTTGAAAACGGTGTTTTGTTTGCTTTTGCATGCTTAAAACAGCATTTTTATCTTGCTTTCACCAACATCAGCTATTATACATGACAGAAACATGAATATGACAGTTTAAATACTTGAAAACAGCATTTTGTATATTTTTGCAAGCTGAAAACAGCTACTTTATCTTGATTTTGCAAACAGAAGCCATTACACACGACATATACTTGAATATGACAGTTTAAATACTTGAAAACGGTGTTTTGTATGCTTTTGCATGCTTAAAACAGCATTTTTATCTTGCTTTTACCAACATTAGCTATTATACACGACAGAAACATGAATATGACAATTTAAATACTTGAAAACAGCATTTTGTATGTTTTTGCAAGCTGAAAACAGCTATTTCATCTTGAGTTTGCAAACATAAGCCATCACACACGACATATACATGAATAAGACAGTTTAAATACTTGAAAACGGTGTTTTGTATGCTTTTGCATGCTTAGAACAGCATTTTTATCTTGCTTTCACCGACATTGGCTATTATACAAGACAGAAACATGAATATGACAGTTTAAATACTTGAAAACGGTGTTATGTTTGCTTTTGCATGCTTAAAACAGCATTTTTATCTTGCTTTCACCAACATTAGCTATTATACACGACAGAAACATGAATATGACAGTTTTAATACTTGAAAACAGCATTTTGTATGTTTTTGCAAGCTGAAAACAGCTATTTTATCTTGATTTTGCAAACATAAGCCATTACACATGACATATACATAAATATGACAGTTTAAATACTTGAAAAAGGTGTTTTGTATGCTTTTGCATGCTTAAAACAGCATTTTTTTCTTGCTTTCACCAACATTGGCTATTATACACGACAGAAACATGAATATGACAGTTTAAATACTTGAAAACAGCATTTTGTATGTTTTTGCAAGCTGAAAACAGCTATTTATCTTGATTTTGCAAACATAAGCCATTACACACGACATATACATGAATATGACAGTTTAAATACTTGAAAACGGTGGTTTGTATGCTTTTGCATGCTTAAAACAGCATTTTTATCTTGCTTTTACCAACATGGGCTATTATACACGACAGAAACATGAATATGACAGTTTAAATACTTGAAAACGGTGTTTTGTATGCTTTTGCATGCTTAGAACAGCATTTTTATCTTGCTTTCCCCAACATTAGCTATTATACACGACAGAAACATGAATATGACAGTGCATATACTTGAAAACGGTGTTTTGTTTGCTTTTGCAAGCTGAAAACAGCTACTTTATCTTGATTTTGCAAACAGAAGCCATTACACACGACATATACATGAATATGACAGTTTAAATACTTGAAACGGTGTTTTGTATGCTTTTGCATGCTTAAAACAGCATTTTTATCTTGCTTATACCAACATTAGTTATTATTAGCTGCTTTAGGAGAATTTTTAACGATGCTAAGGTTAATAATTTTTCTCAACAGCTACTAAGCGAAACATGGTCTGATGTTTTTACTAAATCTCTAACGGATGACGCTTTTGAATGTTTCTTTAATATTTTCAATTTCCATTTTAATAATAATTTCCCTTTGCAGAAAATAACATCAAAATACTGTAATAAGAAAGACTGGGTTATATCATTTGAAAAATAGTTTCCCAGAGCTTACCTCTGTCTATAAGAAAGCCAAAAAGGAACATAGTTTGCTGATAACAACTACTAAACGAAATTTTTTCCAGAATAAAATAATAAACTCAGATAACATGTCGAAAAGCGCCTGGAACATCATAAACGCTAAGAGAAAGAGTAAAGCTGACCTGGGTTTAAAAATATCTTATAATGACGAAATCATTGATGACCCTGAGATCGTTGCAAATATGTTCAGCCATCATTTTAAGGAAGCACCCCTGAACATCTTAAATCGCATTCCGGTGGTCAACACATCAAATGGGCACAGAAATGCTAATCATTTTTCCTCTAATCTTTTCTTGAACCCTTTCGATGAAACAGAATTATTTGAAACAATTTTAAACAAACTAAAAAATAAAAATTCAAGTGGGCCTGATAATGTGCCAAATTTTATTATTCGTTAAGTTGCGCATCTTATTGCTGAGCCTCTAACTTATATTATTAATTTATCTTTTCAAAACGGTACTTTCCCGGCAAGTTTAAAATCGAATAAAGTAATTCCTGTTTACAAAAAAGGTGAAAAAACAAGTCTGGATAATTACAGGCCTATAGCTTTAACCTCGGGGTTTTCAAAGATTTTTGAATATTGTTTTTTGAATAGACTTGATTGTTTTCTAAACCAAAACTGTATTATTAATAATAATCAGTTCGGATTTAGAACAAATAGTTCAACTATCGATGCTTTACACTGTTTTTATAATAATATTATTCAAAATCTAAATAATGGGGAACACCCAATTGGTATATTATGTGATTTAAGTAAAGCTTTTGACTGTGTTGATCATTCCCGCTTGTTAGATAAGCTAGAGTGCGTAGGTGTTCGTGGGGTTGCCTTAAATTGGATTGCTACCTTTTTATCAAACAGACACCAATTCGTGTCTCTTAACTACACTAATAAGCAGTCGACTAATTATTTTGTTCAGTCTAACTTAGCATTAATTGATGTAGGTCTTCCACAGGGTACTGTACTTGCTCCAGTTCTATTTACTATTTATATAAATGACTTATGTACAGTACTTTCTGATGATTGCATTCCTATTTTGTACGCCGATGATAGTACTATAATCATTTCGGACCCGGATAAAGATACTTTAATTAACAAATGCAATCACACCGTTCAGTGCCTAACTTCATGGTGTTGTGAAAATAAGTTATTTTTAAATAGTTCTAAAACAAAAATTCTTCATTTTCACATGAATCCCAAGAACAATAATAATATTAACATTCGTTTTGGAGATAGCTTTAAAGGTACCGACAAATCAGCTCGTTTATTGGGTATGCTAGTAACTGATACCCTAAACTGGAATCTTCACTGTGACGATCTTATTATCAAACTTAATTCGACCTGTTATCAAATACGACATTTAAAAGAATATTTAAATAGTAATCAACTTTTAATTTTTTACTTTGCTTGTGTTGAGTCTCGCATACGTTATGGTATTTCCTTTTGGGGCGCTTCTAATGCTGCTCACAAAGTTTTTATAGCTCAAAAGAGAATTTTAAGATGTATCGCAGGAATCAGTCAAAGAACATCCTGTAGAGATATTTTTAAAAAATTTAATATTTTAAGTTTAACTTGCATCTATATTTGGGAAATAAGCAATTTTATTTTCAAGAATAAAACATCGTTTACCATGATTTCAGAGTTGCATCAACATAACACAAGAAAAAGAAATAATTTATACGTTCCTACTTCTAAGTTAAATGTTGTAAAAAATTTTCCTAACCGGATTGGTTTACAAATTTTTAACAAACTGCCTGATGTCATTAAATCAGAGACTAACTCTAGAAAATTCAAAAAAAGTCTAAAATTGTTCCTTCTGCATTACAACTTCTATGATTTAAATGAATTTTTTAATTTATAATTTATTTAACTTTTGTATCTGTTTATATATTTTATTTGTGACGTTTTCTATATACAATGTATTGTATCCTCAGAAAATAAATCATTATTATTATTATTATTATTATTATACACGACAGAAACATGAATATGAGAATTTAAATTCTTGAAAACAGCATTTTGTATATTTTTGCAAGCTGAAAACGGCTATTTTATCTTGATTTTGCAAACATAAGCCATTACACACGACATATACATGAATATGACAGTTTAAATACTTAAAAACGGTGTATTGTATGCTTTTGCTTGCTTAAAACAGCATTTTTATCTTGCTTTCGCCAACATTAGCTATTATACACGACAGAAACATGAATATGACAGTTTAAATACTTGAAAACGGTGTTTTGTTTGCTTTTGCATGCTTAAAACAGAATTTTTATCTTGCTTTCACCAACATTAGCTATTATACACGACAGAAACATGAATATGACAGTTTAAATACTTGAAAACAGCATTTTGTATGTTTTTGCAAGCTGAAAACAGCTATTTTATCTTGATTTTGAAAACATAAGCCATTACACATGACATATACATAAATATGACAGCTTAAATACTTGAAAACGGTGTTTTGTAAGCTTTTGCATGCTTAAAACAGCATTTTTATCTAGCTTTCACCAACATTGGCTATTATACACGACAGAAACATGAATATGACAGTTAAAATACTTGAAAACGGTGTTTTGTATGCTTTTGCATGCTTAAAACAGCATTTTTATCTTGCTTTCACCAACATTAGCGGTTATACACGACAGAAACATGAATATGACAGTTTAAATACTTGAAAACAGCATTTTGTATGTTTTTGCAAGCAGAAAACAGCTATTTTATCTTGATTTTGCAAACATAAGCCATTACACATGACATATACATAAATATGACAGTTTAAATACTTGAAAACGATGTTTTGTATACTTTTGCATGCTTAGAACAGCATTTTTATCTTGCTTTCACCAACATTAACTATTATACACGACAGAAACATGAATATGACAGTTTAAATACTTGAAAACGGTGTTTTGTTTGCTTTTGCATGCTTAAAACAGCATTTTTATCTTGCTTTCACCAACATCAGCTATTATACATGACAGAAACATGAATATGACAGTTTAAATACTTGAAAACAGCATTTTGTATATTTTTGCAAGCTGAAAACAGCTACTTTATCTTGATTTTGCAAACAGAAGCCATTACACACGACATATACTTGAATATGACAGTTTAAATACTTGAAAACGGTGTTTTGTATGCTTTTGCATGCTTAAAACAGCATTTTTATCTTGCTTTTACCAACATTAGCTATTATACACGACAGAAACATGAATATGACAATTTAAATACTTGAAAACAGCATTTTGTATGTTTTTGCAAGCTGAAAACAGCTATTTCATCTTGATTTTGCAAACATAAGCCATTACACACGACATATACATGAATAAGACAGTTTAAATACTTGAAAACGGTGTTTTGTATGCTTTTGCATGCTTAGAACAGCATTTTTATCTTGCTTTCACCGACATTGGCTATTATACAAGACAGAAACATGAATATGACAGTTTAAATACTTGAAAACGGTGTTATGTTTGCTTTTGCATGCTTAAAACAGCATTTTTATCTTGCTTTCACCAACATTAGCTATTATACACGACAGAAACATGAATATGACAGTTTTAATACTTGAAAACAGCATTTTGTATGTTTTTGCAAGCTGAAAACAGCTATTTTATCTTGATTTTGCAAACATAAGCCATTACACATGACATATACATAAATATGACAGTTTAAATACTTGAAAAAGGTGTTTTGTATGCTTTTGCATGCTTAAAACAGCATTTTTATCTTGCTTTCACCAACATTGGCTATTATACACGACAGAAACATGAATATGACAGTTTAAATACTTGAAAACAGCATTTTGTATGTTTTTGCAAGCTGAAAACAGCTATTTATCTTGATTTTGCAAACATAAGCCATTACACACGACATATACATGAATATGACAGTTTAAATACTTGAAAACGGTGGTTTGTATGCTTTTGCATGCTTAAAACAGCATTTTTATCTTGCTTTTACCAACATGGGCTATTATACACGACAGAAACATGAATATGACAGTTTAAATACATGAAAACGGTGTTTTGTATGCTTTTGCATGCTTAGAACAGCATTTTTATCTTGCTTTCCCCAACATTAGCTATTATACACGACAGAAACATGAATATAACAGTGCATATACTTGAAAACGGTGTTTTGTTTGCTTTTGCAAGCTGAAAACAGCTACTTTATCTTGATTTTGCAAACAGAAGCCATTACACACGACATATACATGAATATGACAGTTTAAATACTTGAAACGGTGTTTTGTATGCTTTTGCATGCTTAAAACAGCATTTTTATCTTGCTTATACCAACATTAGTTATTATTAGCTGCTTTAGGAGAATTTTTAACGATGCTAAGGTTAATAATTTTTCTCAACAGCTACTAAGCGAAACATGGTCTGATGTTTTTACTAAATCTCTAACGGATGACGCTTTTGAATGTTTCTTTAATATTTTCAATTTCCATTTTAATAATAATTTCTCTTTGCAGAAAATAACATCAAAATACTGTAATAAGAAAGACTGGGTTATATCATTTGAAAAATAGTTTCCCAGAGCTTACCTCTGTCTATAAGAAAGCCAAAAAGGAACATAGTTTGCTGATAACAACTACTAAACGAAATTTTTTCCAGAATAAAATAATAAACTCAGATAACATGTCGAAAAGCGCCTGGAACATCATAAACGCTAAGAGAAAGAGTAAAGCTGACCTGGGTTTAAAAATATCTTATAATGACGAAATCATTGATGACCCTGAGATCGTTGCAAATATGTTCAACCATCATTTTAAGGAAGCACCCCTGAACATCTTAAATCGCATTCCGGTGGTCAACACATCAAATGGGCACAGAAATGCTAATCATTTTTCCTCTAATCTTTTCTTGAACCCTTTCGATGAAACAGAATTATTTGAAACAATTTTAAACAAACTAAAAAATAAAAATTCAAGTGGGCCTGATAATGTGCCAAATTTTATTATTCGTTAAGTTGCGCATCTTATTGCTGAGCCTCTAACTTATATTATTAATTTATCTTTTCAAAACGGTACTTTCCCGGCAAGTTTAAAATCGAATAAAGTAATTCCTGTTTACAAAAAAGGTGAAAAAACAAGTCTGGATAATTACAGGCCTATAGCTTTAACCTCGGGGTTTTCAAAGATTTTTGAATATTGTTTTTTGAATAGACTTGATTGTTTTCTAAACCAAAACTGTATTATTAATAATAATCAGTTCGGATTTAGAACAAATAGTTCAACTATCGATGCTTTACACTGTTTTTATAATAATATTATTCAAAATCTAAATAATGGGGAACACCCAATTGGTATATTATGTGATTTAAGTAAAGCTTTTGACTGTGTTGATCATTCCCGCTTGTTAGATAAGCTAGAGTGCGTAGGTGTTCGTGGGGTTGCCTTAAATTGGATTGCTACCTTTTTATCAAACAGACACCAATTCGTGTCTCTTAACTACACTAATAAGCAGTCGACTAATTATTTTGTTCAGTCTAACTTAGCATTAATTGATGTAGGTCTTCCACAGGGTACTGTACTTGCTCCAGTTCTATTTACTATTTATATAAATGACTTATGTACAGTACTTTCTGATGATTGCATTCCTATTTTGTACGCCGATGATAGTACTATAATCATTTCGGACCCGGATAAAGATACTTTAATTAACAAATGCAATCACACCGTTCAGTCCCTAACTTCATGGTGTTGTGAAAATAAGTTATTTTTAAATAGTTCTAAAACAAAAATTCTTCATTTTCACATGAATCCCAAGAACAATAATAATATTAACATTCGTTTTGGAGATAGCTTTAAAGGTACCGACAAATCAGCTCGTTTATTGGGTATGCTAGTAACTGATACCCTAAACTGGAATCTTCACTGTGACGATCTTATTATCAAACTTAATTCGACCTGTTATCAAATACGACATTTAAAAGAATATTTAAATATTAATCAACTTTTAATTTTTTACTTTGCTTGTGTTGAGTCTCGCATACGTTATGGTATTTCCTTTTGGGGCGCTTCTAATGCTGCTCACAAAGTTTTTATAGCTCAAAAGAGAATTTTAAGATGTATCGCAGGAATCAGTCAAAGAACATCCTGTAGAGATATTTTTAAAAAATTTAATATTTTAAGTTTAACTTGCATCTATATTTGGGAAATAAGCAATTTTATTTTCAAGAATAAAACATCGTTTACCATGATTTCAGAGTTGCATCAACATAACACAAGAAAAAGAAATAATTTATACGTTCCTACTTCTAAGTTAAATGTTGTAAAAAATTCTCCTAACCGGATTGGTTTACAAATTTTTAACAAACTGCCTGATGTCATTAAATCAGAGACTAACTCTAGAAAATTCAAAAAAAGTCTAAAATTGTTCCTTCTGCATTACAACTTCTATGATTTAAATGAATTTTTTAATTTATAATTTATTTAACTTTTGTATCTGTTTATATATTTTATTTGTGACGTTTTCTATATACAATGTATTGTATCCTCAGAAAATAAATCATTATTATTATTATTATTATTATTATACACGACAGAAACATGAATATGAGAATTTAAATTCTTGAAAACAGCATTTTGTATATTTTTGCAAGCTGAAAACGGCTATTTTATCTTGATTTTGCAAACATAAGCCATTACACACGACATATACATGAATATGACAGTTTAAATACTTAAAAACGGTGTATTGTATGCTTTTGCTTGCTTAAAACAGCATTTTTATCTTGCTTTCACCAACATTAGCTATTATACACGACAGAAACATGAATATGACAGTTTAAATACTTGAAAACGGTGTTTTGTTTGCTTTTGCATGCTTAAAACAGAATTTTTATCTTGCTTTCACCAACATTAGCTATTATACACGACAGAAACATGAATATGACAGTTTAAATACTTGAAAACAGCATTTTGTATGTTTTTGCAAGCTGAAAACAGCTATTTTATCTTGATTTTGAAAACATAAGCCATTACACATGACATATACATAAATATGACAGCTTAAATACTTGAAAACGGTGTTTTGTAAGCTTTTGCATGCTTAAAACAGCATTTTTATCTAGCTTTCACCAACATTGGCTATTATACACGACAGAAACATGAATATGACAGTTAAAATACTTGAAAACGGTGTTTTGTATGCTTTTGCATGCTTAAAACAGCATTTTTATCTTGCTTTCACCAACATTAGCGGTTATACACGACAGAAACATGAATATGACAGTTTAAATACTTGAAAACAGCATTTTGTATGTTTTTGCAAGCAGAAAACAGCTATTTTATCTTGATTTTGCAAACATAAGCCATTACACATGACATATACATAAATATGACAGTTTAAATACTTGAAAACGATGTTTTGTATACTTTTGCATGCTTAGAACAGCATTTTTATCTTGCTTTCACCAACATTAACTATTATACACGACAGAAACATGAATATGACAGTTTAAATACTTGAAAACGGTGTTTTGTTTGCTTTTGCATGCTTAAAACAGCATTTTTATCTTGCTTTCACCAACATCAGCTATTATACATGACAGAAACATGAATATGACAGTTTAAATACTTGAAAACAGCATTTTGTATATTTTTGCAAGCTGAAAACAGCTACTTTATCTTGATTTTGCAAACAGAAGCCATTACACACGACATATACTTGAATATGACAGTTTAAATACTTGAAAACGGTGTTTTGTATGCTTTTGCATGCTTAAAACAGCATTTTTATCTTGCTTTTACCAACATTAGCTATTATACACGACAGAAACATGAATATGACAATTTCAATACTTGAAAACAGCATTTTGTATGTTTTTGCAAGCTGAAAACAGCTATTTCATCTTGATTTTGCAAACATAAGCCATTACACACGACATATACATGAATAAGACAGTTTAAATACTTGAAAACGGTGTTTTGTATGCTTTTGCATGCTTAGAACAGCATTTTTATCTTGCTTTCACCGACATTGGCTATTATACAAGACAGAAACATGAATATGACAGTTTAAATACTTGAAAACGGTGTTTTGTATGCTTTTGCATGTTTAGAACAGCATTTTTATCTTGCTTACACCAACATTAGCTATTATACACGACAGAAACATGAATATGACAGTTTAAATACTTGAAAACGGTGTTTTGTTTGCTTTTGCATGCTTAAAACAGCATTTTTATCTTGCTTTCACCAACATTATCTATTATACACGACAGAAACATGAATATGACAGTTTAAATACATGAAAACAGCATTTTGTATGTTTTTGCAAGCTGAAAACAGCTATTTTATCTTGATTTTGAAAACATAAGCCATTACACATGACATATACATAAATATGACAGTTTAAATACTTGAAAACGGTGTTTTGTAAGCTTTTGCATGCTTAAAACAGCATTTTTATCTTGCTTTCACCAACATTGGCTATTATACACGACAGAAACATGAATATGACAGTTAAAATACTTGAAAACGGTGTTTTGTATGCTTTTGCATGCTTAAAACAGCATTTTTATCTTGCTTTCACCAACATTAGCGGTTATACACGACAAAAACATGAATATGACAGTTTATATACTTGAAAACAGCATTTTGTATGTTTTTGCAAGCTGAAAACAGCTACTTTATCTTGATTTTGCAAACAGAAGCCATTACACACGACATATACATGAATATGACAGTTTAAATACTTGAAACGGTGTTTTGTATGCTTTTGCATGCTTAAAACAGCATTTTTATCTTGCTTTTACCAACATTAGCTATTATACACGACAGAACCATGAATATGACAATTTAGATACTTAAAAACAGCATTTTGTATATTTTTGCAAGCTGAAAACGGCTATTTTATCTTGATTTTGCAAACATAAGCCATTACACACGACATATACATGAATATGACAGTTTAAATACTTAAAAACGGTGTATTGTATGCTTTTGCTTGCTTTAAACAGCATTTTTATTTTGCTTTCACCAACATTAGCTATTATACACGACAGAAACATGAATATGACAGTTTAAATACTTGAAAACGGTGTTTTGTTTGCTTTTGCATGCTGAAAACAGCTATTTTATCTTGATTTTGCAAACATACATTATATACATGAATATGACAGTTAAAATACTTGAAAACGGTGTTTTGTATGCTTTTGCATGCTTAGAACAGCATTTTTATCTTGCTTTTACCAACATTAGCTATTATACACGACAGAAACATGAATATGACTGTTTAAATACTTGAAAACGGTGTTTTGTATGCTTTTGCAAGCTGAAAACAGCTATTTCATCTTGATTTTGCAAACATAAGCCATTACACACGACATATACATGAATATGACAGTTTAAATACTTGAAAAGGGTGTTTTGTATGCTTTTGCTTGCTTAAAACAGCATTTTTATCTTGCTTTCACCGACATTAGCTATTATACACGACAGAAACATGAATATGACAGTTTAAATACTTAAAAACGGTGTTTTGTATGCTTTTGCATGCTTAGAGCAGCATTTTTATCTTGCTTACACCAACATTAGCTATTATACACGACAGAAACATGAATATGACAGTTTAAATACTTGAAAACGGTGTTATGTTTGCTTTTGCATGCTTAAAACAGCATTTTTATCTTGCTTTCACCAACATTAGCTATTATACACGACAGAAACATGAATATGACAGTTTAAATACTTGAAAACAGCATTTTGTATGTTTTTGCAAGCTGAAAACAGCTATTTTATCTTGATTTTGCAAACATAAGCCATTACACATGACATATACATAAATATGACAGTTTAAATACTTGAAAACGGTGTTTTGTATGCTTTTGCATGCTTAAAACAGCATTTTTATCTTGCTTTCACCAACATTGGCTATTATACACGACAGAAACATGAATATGACAGTTTAAATACTTGAAAACAGCATTTTGTATGTTTTTGCAAGCTGAAAACAGCTATTTATCTTGATTTTGCAAACATAAGCCATTACACACGACATATACATGAATATGACAGTTTAAATACTTGAAAACGGTGGTTTGTATGCTTTTGCATGCTTAAAACAGCATTTTTATCTTACTTTCACCAACATTAGCGGTTATACACGACAGAAACATGAATATGACAGTTTAAATACTTGAAAACAGCATTTTGTAAGTTTTTGCAAGCTGAAAACAGTTACTTTATCTTGATTTTGCAAACAGAAGCCATTACAAACGACATATACATGAATATAACAGTTTAAATACTTGAAAAGAGTGTTTTGTATGCTTTTGCTTGCTTAAAACAGCATTTTTATCTTGCTTTCACCGACATTAGCTATTATACACGACAGAAACATGAATATGACAGTTTAAATACTTGAAAACGGTGTTTTTTATGCTTTTGCGTGCTTAGAACAGCATTTTTATCTTGCTTACACCAACATTAGCTATTATACATGACAGAAACATGAATACGACAGTTTAAATACTTGAAAACGGTGTTTTGTTTGCTTTTGCATGCTTAAAACAGCATTTTTATCTTGCTTTCACCAACATTAGCTATTATACAAGACAGAAACATGAATATGACAGTTTAAGTACTTGAAAACAGCATTTTGTATGTTTTTGCAAGCAGAAAACAGCTATTTTATCTTGATTTTGCAAACATAAGCCATTACACACGACATATACATGAATATGACAGTTTAAATACTTGAAAAGAGTATTTTGTATGCTTTTGCTTGCTTAAAACAGCATTTTTATCTTGCTTTCACCGACATTAGCTATTATACACGACAGAAACATGAATATGACAGTTTAAATACTTGAAAACGGTGTTTTGTATGCTTTTGCATGCTTAGAACAGCATTTTTATCTTGCTTACACCAACATTAGCTATTATACACGACAGAAACATGAATACGACAGTTTAAATACTTGAAAACGGTGTTTTGTTTGCTTTTGCATGCTTAAAACAGCATTTTTTTCTTGCTTTCACCAACATTGGCTATTATACACGACAGAAACATGAATATGACAGTTAAAATACTTGAAAACGGTGTTTTGTATGCTTTTGCGCGCTTAAAACAGCATTTTTATCTTGCTTTCACCAACATTAGCGGTTATACACGACAGAAACATGAATATGGACCGTTTAAATACTTGAAAAACAGCATTTTGTATGTTTTTGCAAGCTGAAAACAGCTACTTTATCTTGATTTTGCAAACAGAAGCCATTACACACGACATATACATGAATATGACAGTTTAAATACTTGAAACGGTGTTTTGTATGCTTTTGCATGCTTAAAACAGCATTTTTATCTTGCTTATACCAACATTAGCCATTATACACGACAGAAACATGAATATGAGAATTTAAATACTTGAAAACAGCATTTTGTATATTTTTGCAAGCTGAAAACGGCTAATTTTTCTTGATTTTGCAAACATAAGCCATTACACACGACATATACATGAATATGACAGTTTAAGTACTTAAAAACCGTGTATTGAGCGTTTTGCTTGCTTAAACAGCATTTTTATCTTGCTTTCACCAACATTAGCTATTATACTCGACAGAAACATGAATATGACAGTTTAAATACTTGAAAACGGTGTTTTGTTTGCTTTTGCATGCTTAAAACAGCATTTTTATCTTGCTTTCACCAACATTAGCTATTATACAAGACAGAAACATGAATATGACAGTTTAAATACTTGAAAACAGCATTTTGTATGTTTTTGCAAGCAGAAAACAGCTATTTTATTTTGATTTTGCAAACATAAGCCATTACACATGACATATACATAAATATGACAGTTTAAATACTTGAAAACGGTGTTTTGTAAGCTTTTGCATGCTTAAAACAGCATTTTTATCTTGCTTTCACCAACATTGGCTATTATACACGACAGAAACATGAATATGACAGTTAAAATACTTGAAAACGGTGTTTTGTATACTTTTGCATGCTTAAAACAGCATTTTTATCTTGCTTTCACCAACATTAGCTATTATACACGACAGAAACATGAATATGACAATTTAAATACTTAAAAACAGCATTTTGTATATTTTTTCAAGCTGAAAACGGCTATTTTATCTTGATTTTGCAAACATAAGCCATTACACACGACATATACATGAATATGACAGTTTAAATACTTAAAAACGGGGAATTGTATGCTTTTGCTTGCTTAAAACAGCATTTTTATCTTGCTTTCACCAACATTAGCTATTATACACGACAGAAACATGAATATGACAGTTTAAATACTTGAAAACGGTGTTTTGTTTGCTTTTACATGCTTAAAACAGCATTTTTATCTTGCTTTCACCAACATTAGCTATTATACACGACAGAAACATGAATATGACAGTTTAAATACTTGAAAACAGCATTTTGTATGTTTCTGCAAGCTGAAAACAACTATTTTATCTTGGTTTGCAAACATAAGCCATTACACACATTATATACATGAATATGACAGTTTAAATACCTGAATACGGTGTTTTGTATGCTTTTGCATGCTTAGAACAGCATTTTTATCATGCTTTCACCAACATTAGCTAATATACACGACAGAAACATGAATATGACAGTTCAAATACTTGAAAACGGTGTTTTGTTTGCTTTTGCATGCTTAATACAGCATTTTTATCTTGCTTTTACCAACATTAGCTGTTATACACGACAGAAACATGAATATGACAGTTTAAATACTTGAAAACAGCATTTTGTATATTTTTGCAAGCTGAAAACGGCTATTTTATCTTGATTTTGCAAACATTAGCCATTACACACGACATATACATGAATATGACAGTTTAAATACTTAAAAACGGTGTATTGTATGCTTTTGCTTGCTTAAAACAGCATTTTTATCTTGCTTTCACCAACATTAGCTATTATACACGACATATACATGAATATGACAGTTTAAATACTTGAAACGGTGTTTTGTATGCTTTTGCATGTTAAAACAGCATTTTTATCTTGCTTATACCAACATTAGCTATTATACACGACAGAAACATGAATATGAGAATTTAAATACTTGAAAACAGCATTTTGTATATTTTTGCAAGCTGAAAACGGCTATTTTATCTTGATTTTGCAAACATAAGCCATTACACACGACATATACTTGAATATGATAGTTTAAATACTTGAAAACGGTGTTTTGAATGCTTTTGCATGCTTAAAACAGAATTTTTATCTTGCTTTTACCAACATTAGCTATTATACACGACAGAAACATGAATATGACAATTTAAATACGTGAAAATAGCATTCTGTATGTTTTTGCAAGCTGAAAACAGCTATTTCATCTTGATTTTGCAAACATAAGCCATTACACACGACATATACATGAATATGACAGTTTAAATACTTGAAAAGAGTGTTTTGTATGCTTTTGCTTGCTTAAAACAGCATTTTTATCTTGCTTTCACCGACATTAGCTATTATACACGACAGAAACATGAATATGACAGTTTAAATACTTGAAAACGGTGTTTTGTATGCTTTTGCATGCTTAGA
>CAWWDY010000822.1:35329-57225 GCA_963942605.1 Poecilus cupreus | reverse complement strand
AAAACAGCATTTTTATCTTGCTTTCACCAACATTAGCTATTATACAAGACAGAAAACATGAATATGACAGTTCAAATACTTGAAAACGGTGTTTTGTTTGCTTTTGCAAGCTGAAAACAGCTACTTTATCTTGATTTTGCAAACAGAAGCCATTACACACGACATATACATGAATATGACAGTTTAAATACTTGAAACGGTGTTTTGTATGCTTTTGCATGCTTAAAACAGTATTTTTATCTTGCTTATACCAACATTAGCTATTATACACGACAGAAACATGAATATGAGAATTTAAATACTTGAAAACAGCATTTTGTATATTTTTGCAAGCTGAAAACGGCTATTTTATCTTGATTTTGCAAACATAAGCCATTACACACGACATATACATGAATATGACAGTTTAAATACTTAAAAACGGTGTATTGTATGCTTTTGCTTGCTTAAAACAGCATTTTATCTTGCTTTCACCAACTTTAGCTATTATACACGACAGAAACATGAATATGACAGTTTAAATACTTAAAAACGGTGTTTTGTTTGCTTTTGCATGCTTAAAACAGCATTTTTATCTTGCTTTCACCAACATTAGCTATTATACACGACAGAAACATGAATATGACAGTTTAAATACTTGAAAACGGTGTTTTGTATGCTTTTGCATGCTTAGAACAGCATTTTTATCTTGCTTTTACCAACATTAGCTATTATACAAGACAGAAACATGAATATGACAGTTTAAATACTTGAAAACGGTGTTTTGTTTGCTTTTGCATGCTTAAAACAGCATTTTTATCTTGCTTTCACCAACATTAGCTATTATACAAGACAGAAACAAGAATATGACAGTTTAAATACTTGAAAACAGCATTTTGTAAGTTTTTGCAAGCAGAAAACAGCTATTTTATCTTGATTTTGCAAACATAAGCCATTACACATGACATATACATAAATATGACAGTTTAAATACTTGAAACCGGTGTTTTGTATACTTTTGCATGCCTAGAACAGCATTTTTATCTTGCTTTCACCAACATTAACTATTATACACGACAGAAACATGAATATGACAGTTTAAATACTTGAAAACGGTGTTTTGTTTGCTTTTGCATGCTTAAAACAGCATTTTTATCTTGCTTTCACCAACATCAGCTATTATACATGACAGAAACATGAATATGACAGTTTAAATACTTGAAAACAGCATTTTGTATATTTTTGCAAGCTGAAAACAGCTACTTTATCTTAATTTTGCAAACAGAAGCCATTAAACACGACATATACTTGAATATGACAGTTTAAATACTTGAAAACGGTGTTTTGTATGCTTTTGCATGCTTAAAACAGCATTTTTATCTTGCTTTTACCAACATTAGCTATTTATACACGACAGAAACATGAATATGACAATTTAAATACTTGAAAACGGTGTTTTGTTGGCTTTTGCATGCTTAAAACAGCATTTTTATCTTGCTTTCACCAACATTAGCTATTATACACGACAGAAACATGAATATGACAGTTTAAATACTTGAAAACGGTGTTTTGTATGCTTTTGCATGCTTAGAGCAGCATTTTTATCTTGCTTACACCAACATTAGCTATTATACACGACAGAAACCTGAATATGACAGTTTAAGTACTTGAAAACGGTGTTTTGTTTGCTTTTGCATGCTGAAAACAGCTATTTTATCTTGATTTTGCAAACATACATTATATACATGAATATGACAGTTTAAATACTTGAAAACGGTGTTTTGTATACTTTTGCATGCTTAGAACAGCATTTTTATCTTGCTTTTACCAACATTAGCTATTATACACGACAGAAACATGAATATGACAGTTTAAAATACTTGAAAACGGTGTTTTGTATGCTTTTGCAAGCTGAAAACAGCTATTTCATCTTGATTTTGCAAAAATAAGCCATTACACACGACATATACATGAATATTACAGTTTAAATACTTGAAAAGGGGTGTTTTGTATGCTTTTGCTTGCTTAAAACAGCATTTTTATCTTGCTTTCACCGACGTTAGCTATTATATACGACAGAAACATGAATATGACAGTTTAAATACTTGAAAACGGTGTTTTGTATGCTTTTGCATGCTTAGAGCAGCATTTTTATCTTGCTTACACCAACATTAGCTATTATACATGACAGAAACATGAATATGACAGTTTAAATACTTGAAAACGGTGTTATGTTTGCTTTTGCATGCTTAAAACAGCATTTTTATCTTGCTTTCACCAACATTAGCTATTATACACGACAGAAACATGAATATGACAGTTTAAATACTTGAAAACAGCATTTTGCATGTTTTTGCAAGCTGAAACCAGCTATTTTATCTTGATTTTGCAAACATAAGCCATTACACATGACATATACATAAATATGACAGTTTAAATACTTGAAAACGGTGTTTTGTATGCTTTTGCATGCTTAAAACAGCATTTTTATCTTGCTTTTGCCAACATTAGCTATTATACACGACAGAAACATGAATATGACAATTTGAATACTTGAAAACAGCATTTTGTATATTTTTGCAAGCTGAAAACGGCTATTTTATCTTGATTTTGCAAACATAAGCCATTACACACGACATATACATGAATATGACAGTTTAAATACTTAAAAACGGTGTATTGTATGCTTTTGCTTGCTTAAAACAGCATTTTTATCTGCTTTCACCAACATTAGCTATTATATACACGACAGAAACATGAATATGACAGTTTAAATACTTGAAAACGGTGTTTTGTTTGCTCTTGCATGCTTAAAACAGCATTTTTTTCTTGCTTTCACCAACATTAGCTATTATACACGACAGAAACATGAATATGACAGTTTAAATACTTCAAAACAGCATTTTGTATGTTTTTGCAAGCTGAAACAGCTATTTTATCTTGATTTTGCAAACATAAGCCATTACACACATTATATACATGAATATGACAGTTTAAATACTTGAAAACGGTGTTTTGTATGCTTTTGCATGCTTCGAACAGCATTTTTATCTTGCTTTCACCAACATTAGCTATTATACACGACAGTAACATGAATATGATAGTTCAAATACTTGAAAACGGTGTTTTGTTTGCTTTTGCATGCTTAAAATAGCATTTTTATCTTGCTTTCACCAATATTAGCTATTATACATGACAGAAAAATGAATATGACAGTTTAAATACTTGAAAACAGCATTTTGTATGTTTTTGCAAACTGAAAACAGCTATTTTATCTTGATTTTGCAAACATAAGCCATTACACACGTTATATACATGAATATGACAGTTTAAATACTTTAAAACGGTGTTTTGTATACTTTTGCATGCTTAGAACAGCATTTTTATCTTGCTTTCACCAACATTAGCTATTATACACGACAGAAACATGAATATGACAGTTTAAATACTTGAAAACGGTGTTTTGTTTGCTTTTGCATGCTTAAAACAGCATTTTTATCTTGCTTTTCATTAACATTAGCTATTATACACGACAGAAACATGAATATGACAGTTTTAATACTTGAAAACAGCATTTTGTATGTATTTGCAAGCTGAAAACAGCTATTTTATCTTGATTTTGCAAACATAAGCCATTACACACGACATATACATGAATATGACAGTTTAAATACTTGAAAACGGAGTTTTCTATGCTTTTGCATGCTTAAAACAGTATTTTTATCTTGCTTTCACCAACATTAGCTATTATACACGACAGAAACATGAATATGACAGTTTAAATACTTGAAAAACAGCATTTTGTATGTTTTTGCAAGCTGAAACAGCTATTTATCTTGATTTTGCAAACATAAGCCATTACACACGACATATACATGAATATGACAGTTTAAATACTTGAAAACGGTGGTTTGTATGCTTTTGCATGCTTAAAACAGCATTTTTATCTTGCTTTCACCAACATTAGCTATTATACACGACAAAACATGAATATGACAGTTTAAATACTTGAAAACGGTGTTTTGTATGCTTTTGCATGCTTAAAACAGCATTTTTATCATGCTTTCACCAACATTAGCTATTATACACGACAGAAACATGAATATGACAATTTAGATACTTGAAAACAGCATTTTGTATGTTTTTGCAAGCTGCAAACAGCTATTTTATCTTGATTTTGCAACAAAAGCCATTACACACGACATATACATGAATATGACAGTTTAAATACTTGAAAACGGTGTTTTGTATGCTTTTGCATGCTTAAAACAGCATTTTTATCTTGCTTTCACCAACATTAGCTATTATACACGACAGAAACATGAATATGACAGTTCAAATACTTGCAAACGTGTTTTGTTTGCTTTTGCATGCTTAAAACAGCATTTTTATCTTGCTTTCACCAACATAAGCTATTATACATGACAGAAACAAGAATATGACGGTTTAAATACTTGAAAACAGCATTTTGTATGTTTTTGCAAGCTGAAAACAGCTATTTTATCTTGATTTTGCAAACATAAGCCATTACACAAGTTATATACATGAATATGACAGTTTACATACTTGAAAACGGTGTTTTGTATACTTTTGCATGCTTAGAACAGCATTTTTTTCTCTTGCTTCACCAACATTAACTATTATACACGACAGAAACATGAATATGACAGTTTAAATACTTGAAAACGGTGTTTTGTTTGCTTTTGCATGCTTAAAACAGCATTTTTATCTTGTTTCACCAACATTAGCTATTATACACGACAGAAACATGAATATGACAGTTTAAATACTTGAAAACAGCATTTTGTATGTATTTGCAAGCTGAAAACAGCTATTTTATCTTGATTTTGCAAACATAAGCCATTACACACGACATATACATGAATATGACAGTTTAAATACTTGAAAACGGTGGTTTGTATGCTTTTGCATGCTTAAAACAGCATTTTTATTTTGCTTTCCCCAACATTAGCTATTATACACGACAAAAACATGAATATGACAATTTAAATACTTGAAAACGGTGTTTTGTATGCTTTTGCATGCTTAAAACAGCATTTTTATCTTGCTTTCACCAACAGTAGCTATTATACACGACAGAAACATGAATATGACAATTTAAATACTTGAAAACAGCATTTTGTATGTTTTTGCAAGTTGAAAACAGCTATTTTATCTTGATTTTGCAAACATAAGCCATTACACACATTATATACATGAATATGATAGTTTAAATACTTGAAAACAGCATTTTGTATGTATTTGGTGTTTTGTATGCTTTTGCATGCTTAAAACAGCATTTTTATCTTGCTTTTGCCAACATTAGCTATTATACACGACAGAAACATGAATATGACAAATTAAATACTTAAAAACAGCATTTTGTATATTTTTGCAAGCTAAAAACGGCTATTTTATCTTGATTTTGCAAATATAAGCCATTACGCACGACATATACATGAATATGACAGATTAAATACTTGAAAACGGTGTTTTGTATGCTTTTGCATGCTTAAAACAGCAATTTTATCTTGCTTTCACCAACATTAGCTATTATACACGACAGAAACATGAATATGACTGTTTAAATACTTGAAAACGGTGTTTGTATGCTTTTGCATGTTTAGAACAGCATTTTTATCTTGCTTTCACCAACATTAGCTATTATACCCGACAGAAACATGAATATGACAGTTCAAATACTTGCAAACGGTGTTTTGTTTGCTTTTTGCATGCTTAAAACAGCATTTTTATCTTGCTTTCACAAACATTAGCTATTATACATGACAGAAACAAGAATATGACAGTTTAAATACTTGAAAACAGCATTTTGTATGTTTTTGCAAGCTGAAAACAGCTATTTTATCTTGATTTTGCAAACATAAGGCATTACACAAGTTATATACATAAATATGACAGTTTACATACTTGAAAACGGTGTTTTGTATACTTTTACATGCTTAGAACAGCATTTTTATCTTGCTTTCACCAACATTAGCTATTATACACGACAGAAACATGAATATGACAGTTCAAATACTTGAAAACGGTGTTGGTTTGCTTTTGCATGCTTAAAACAGCATTTTATCTTGCTTTCACCAACATTAGCTATTATACACGACAGAAACATGAATATGACAGTTCAAATACTTGAAAACAGCATTTTGTATGTTTTTGCAAGCTGAAAACAGCTATTTTATCTTGATTTTGCAAACATAAGCAATTACACACATTATATACATGAATATGACAGTTTAAATACTTGAAAACGGTGTTTTGTATGCTTTTGCATGCTTAGAACAGCATTTTTATCTTGCTTTCACCAACATTAGCTATTATACACGACAGAAACATGAATATGACAGTTCAAATACTTGAAAACGGTGTTTGGTTTGCTTTTGCATGCTTAAAACAGCATTTTTATCTTGCTTTCACCAACATTAGCTATTATACACGACAGAAACATGAATATGACAGTTTAAATACTTGAAAACAGCATTTTGTATGTATTTGCAAGCTGAAAACAGCTATTTTATCTTGATTTTGCAAACATAAGCCATTACACACGACATATACATGAATATGACTGTTTAAATACTTGAAAACGGTGTTTTCTATGCATTTTCATGCTTAAAACAGTATTTTTATCTTGCTTTCACCAACATTAGCTATTATACACGACAGAAACATGAATATGACAGTTTAAATACTTGAAAACAGCATTTTGTATGTTTTTGCAAGCTGAAAACAGCTATTTATCTTGATTTTGCATACATAAGCCATTACACACGACATATACATGAATATGACAGTTTAAATACTTAAAACGGTGGTTTGTATGCTTTTGCATGCTTAAAACAGCATTTTTATCTTGCTTTCACCAAATTAGCTATTATACACGACAGAAACATGAATATGACAGTTTAAATACTTAAAAACGGTGTTTTGTATGTTTTGCATGCTTAAAACAGCATTTTTATCTTGCTTTCACCAACATTAGCTATTATACACGACAGAAACATGAAATATGACAATTTAAATACTTGAAAACAGCATTTTGTTTGTTTTTTGCAAGCTGAAAACAGCTATTTTATCTTGATTTTGCAAACATAAGCCATTACACACGACTATATACATGAATATGACAGTTTAAATACTTGAAAACGGTGTTTTGTATGCTTTTGCATGCTTAAAACAGCATTTCTATCTTGCTTTCACCAACATTAGCTATTATACACGACAGAAACATGAATATGACAGTTTAAATACTTGAAAACAGCATTTTGTATGTATTTGCAAGCTGAAAACACCTATTTTATCTTGATTTTGCAAACATAAGCCATTACACACGACATATACACGATATGACAGTTTAAATACTTGAAAACGGTGTTTTCTATGCTTTAGCATGCTTAAAACAGTTTTTTTATCTTGCTTTCACCAACATTAGCTATTATACACGACAGAAACATGAATATGACAGTATAAATACTTGAAAACAGCATTTTGTATGTTTTTGCAAGCTGAAAACAGCTATTTATCTTGATTTTGCAAACATAAGCCATTACACACGACATATACATGAATATGACAGTTTAAATACTTGAAAACGGTGGTTTGTATGCTTTTGCATGCTTAAAACAGCATTTTTATTTTGCTTTCACCAACATTAGCTATTATACACGACAGAAACATGAATATGACAATTTAAATACTTGAAAACGGTGTTTTGTATGCTTTTGCATGCTTAAAACAGCATTTTTATCTTGCTTTCACCAACAGTCGCTATTATACACGACAGAAACATGAATATGACAATTTAAATACTTGAAAACAGCATTTTGTATGTTTTTGCAAGTTGAAAACAGCTATTTTATCTTGATTTTGCAAACATAAGCCATTACACACATTATATACATGAATATGACAGTTTAAATACTTGAAAACAGCATTTTGTATGTATTTGGTGTTTTGTATGCTTTTGCATGCTTAAAACAGCATTTTTATCTTGCTTTTGCCAACATTAGCTATTATACACGACAGAAACATGAATATGACAATTTAAATACTTGAAAACAGCATTTTGTATATTTTTGGCAGCTATTTTATCTTGATTTTGCAAATATAAGCCATTACACACGACATATACATGAATATGACAGTTTAAATACTTGAAAACGGTGTTTTGTATGCTTTTGCATGCTTAAAACAGCATTTTTATCTTGCTTTCAGCAACATTAGCTATTATACACGACAGAAACATGAATATGACAGTTTAAATACTTGAAAACGGTGTTTTGTATGCTTTTGCATGCTTAGAACAGCATTTTTATCTTGCTTTCACCAACATTAGCTATTATACACGACAGAAACATGAATATGACAGTTCAAATACTTGCAAACGGTGTTTTGTTTGCTTTTGCATGCTTAAAACATCATTTTTATCTTGCTCTCACCAACATTAGTTATAATACATGACAAAAACAAGAATATGACAGTTTAAATACTTGAAAACAGCATTTTGTATGTTTTTGCAAGCTGAAAACAGCTATTTTATCTTGATTTTGCAAACATAAGGCATTACACAAGTTATATACATGAATATGACAGTTTACATACTTGAAAACGGTGTTTTGTATACTTTTGCATGCTTAGAACAGCATTTTTATCTTGCTTTCACCAACATTAGCTATTATACACGACAGAAACATGAATATGACAGTTTAAATACTTGAAAACGGTGTTTTGTTTGCTCTTGCATGCTTAAAACAGCATTTTTATCTTGCTTTCACCAACATTAGCTATTATACACGACAGAAACATGAATATGACAGTTCAAATACTTGAAAACAGCATTTTGTATGTTTTGCAAGCTGAAAACAGCTATTTTATCTTGATTTTGCAAACATAAGCAATTACACACATTATATACATGAATATGACAGTTTAAATACTTGAAAACGGTGTTTTGTATGCTTTTGCATGCTTAGAACAGCATTTTTATCTTGCTTTCACCAACATTAGCTATTATACACGACAGAAACATGAATATGAGAGTTCAAATACTTGAAAACGGTGTTTGGTTTGCTTTAGCATGCTTAAAACAGCATTTTTATCTTGCTTTCACCAACATTAGCTATTATACACGACAGAAACATGAGTATGACAGTTTAAATACTTGAAAACAGCATTTTGTATGTATTTGCAAGCTGAAAACAGCTATTTTATCTTGATTTTGCAAACATAAGCCATTACACACGACATATACATGAATATGACTGTTTAAATACTTGAAAACGGTGTTTTCTATGCATTTGCATGCTTAAAACAGTATTATTATCTTGCTTTCACCAACATTAGCTATTATACACGACAGAAACATGAATATGACAGTTTAAATACTTGAAAACAGCATTTTGTATGTTTTTGCAAGCTGAAAACAGCTATTTATCTTGATTTTGCATACATAAGCCATTACACACGACATATACATGAATATGACAGTTTAAATACTTGAAAACGGAGTTTTGTATGCTTTTGCTAGCTGAAAACAGCTATTTTATCTTGATTTTGCAAACATAAGCCATTACACACGACATATACATGAATATGACAGTTTAAATACTTGAAAACAGCATTTTGTATGTTTTTGCAAGCTGAAAACAGCTATTTTATCTTGATTTTGCAAACATAAGGCATTACACAAGTTATATACATGAATATGACAGTTTACATACTTGAAAACGGTGGTTTGTATGCTTTTGCATGCTTAAAACAGCATTTTTATCTTGCTTTCACCAACATTAGCTATTATACACGACAGAAACATGAATATGACAGTTTAAATACTTGAAAACAGCATTTTGTATGTTTTTGCAAGCTGAAAACAGCTATTTTATCTTGATTTTGCAAACATAAGGCATTACACAAGTTATATACATGAATATGACAGTTTACATACTTGAAAACGGTGGTTTGTATGCTTTTGCATGCTTAAAACAGCATTTTTATCTTGCTTTCACCAACATTAGCTATTATACACGACAGAAACATGAATATGACAGTTTAAATACTTGAAAACGGTGTTTTGTATGCTTTTGCATGCTTAAAACAGCATTTTTATCTTGCTTTCACCAACATTAGCTATTGTACACGACAGAAACATGAATATGACAATTTAAATACTTGAAAACAGCATTTTGTTTGTTTTTGCAAGCTGAAAACAGCTATTTTATCTTGATTTTGCAAACATAAGCCATTACACACGACATATACATGAATATGACAGTTTAAATACTTGAAAATGGAGTTTTGTATGCTTTTGCATGCTTAAAACAGCATATTTATCTTGCTTTCACCAACATTAGCTATTATACAAGACAGAAACATGAATATGACAGTTTAAATACTTGAAAACGGTGTTTTGTTTGCTTTTGCATGCTTAAAACAGCATTTTTATTTTGCTTTCACCAACATTAGCTATTATACACGACAGAAACATGAATATGACAATTTAAATACTTGAAAACAGCATTTTGTATGTTTTTGCTAGCTGAAAACAGCTATTTTATCTTGATTTTGCAAACATAAGCCATTACACACGACATATACATGAATATGGCAGTTTAAATACTTGAAAACGGTGTTTTGTATGCTTTTGCATGCTTAAAACAGCATTTTTATCTTGCTTCCACCAACATTAGCTATTATACACGACAGAAACATGAATATGACAGTTTAAATACTTGAAAACGGTGTTTTGTATGCTTTTGCATGCTTAGAACAGCATTTTTATCTTGCTTTCACCAACATTAGCTATTATACACGACAGAAACATGAATATGACAGTTCAAATACTTGCAAACGGTGTTTTGTTTGCTTTTGCATGCTTAAAACAGCATTTTTAATTTGCTTTCACCAACATTAGCTATTATACATGACAGAAACATGAATATGACAGTTTAAATACTTGAAAACAGCATTTTGTATGTTTTTGCAAGCTGAAAACAGCTATTTTATCTTGATTTTGCAAACATAAGCCATTACACACGTTATATACAGGAATATGACAGTTTACATACTTGAAAACGGTGTTTTGTATACTTTTGCATGCTTAGAACAGCATTTTTATCTTGCTTTCACCAACATTAGCTATTATACACGACAGAAACATGAATATGACAGTTTAAATACTTGAAAACAGCATTTTGTATGTATTTGCAAGCTGAAAACAGCTATTTTATCTTGATTTTGCAAACATAAGCCATTACACACGACATATTCATGAATATGACAGTTTAAATACTTGAAAACGGTGTTTTCTATGCTTTTGCATGCTTAAAACAGTATTTTTATCTTGCTTTCACCAACATTAGCTATTATACACGACAGAAACATGAATATGACAGTTTAAATACTTGAAAACAGCATTTTGTATGTTTTTGCAAGCTAAAAACAGCTATTTATCTTGATTTTGCACACATAAGGCATTAAACACGTTATATACATGAATATGACAGTTTAAATACTTGAAAACGGTGTTTTGTATACTTTTGCATGCTTAAAACAGCATTTTTATCTTGCTTTCACCAACATTAGCTATTATACACGACAGAAACATGAATATGACAGTTTAAATACTTGAAAACGGTGTTTTGTTTGCTTTTGCATGCTTAAAACAGCATTTTTATCTTGCTTTCACCAACATTAGCTATTATACCAGAAACATGAATATGACAATTTAGATACTTGAAAACAGCATTTTGTATGTTTTTGCAAGCTGAAAACAGCTATTTTATCTTGATTTTGCAAACATAAGCCATTACACACGACATATACATGAATATGACAGTTTAAATACTTGAAAACGGTGTTTTGTATGCTTTTGCATGCTTAAAACAGCATATTTATCTTGCTTTCACCAACATTAGCTATTATACACGACAGAAACATGAATATGACAGTTTAAATACTTGAAAACGGTGTTTTGTTTGCTTTTGCATGCTTAAAACAGCATTTTCATCTTGCTTTCACCAACATTAGCTATTATACATGACAGAAACATGAATATGACAGTTTAAATACTTGAAAACAGCATTTTGTATGTTTTTGCAAGCTGAAAACAGCTATTTTATCTTGATTTTGCAAACATAAGCCATTACACACGTTATATACATGAATATGACAGTTTAAATACTTAAAAACGGTGTTTTCTATGCTTTTGCATGCTTAAAACAGTATTTTTATCTTGCTTTCACCAACATTAGCTATTATACACGACAGAAACATGAATATGACAGTTTAAATAGTTGAAAACAGCATTTTGTATGTTTTTGCAAGCTAAAAACAGCTATTTATCTTGATTTTGCACACATAAGGCATTAAACACGTTATATACATGAATATGACAGTTTAAATACTTGAAAACGGTGTTTTGTATGCTTTTGCATGCTTAAAACAGCATTTTTATCTTGCTTTCACCAACATTAGCTATTATACACGACAGAAACATGAATATGACAGTTTAAATACTTGAAAACGGTGTTTTGTTTGCTTTTGCATGCTTAAAACAGCATTTTTATCTTGCTTTCACCAACATTAGCTATTATACACGACAAAAACATGAATATGACAATTTAAATACTTGAAAACAGCATTTTGTATGTTTTTGCAAGCTGAAAACAGCTATTTTATCTTGATTTGCAAACATAAGCCATTACACACGACATATACATGAATATGACAGTTTAAATACTTGAAAACGGTGTTTTGTATGCTTTTGCATGCTTAAAACAGCATATTTATCTTGCTTTCACCAACATTAGCTATTATACACGACAGAAACATGAATATGACAGTTTAAATTCTTGAAAACGGTGTTTTGTATGCTTTTGCATGCTTAGAACAGCATTTTTATCTTGCTTTCACCAACATTAGCTATTATACACGACAGAAACATGAATATGACAGTTTAAATACTTGAAAACGGTGTTTTGTTTGCTTTTGCATGCTTAAAACAGCATTTTCATCTTGCTTTCACCAACATTAGCTATTATACATGACAGAAACATGAATATGACAGTTTAAATACTTGAAAACAGCATTTTGTATGTTTTTGCAAGCTGAAAACAGCTATTTTATCTTGATTTTGCAAACATAAGCCATTACACACGTTATATACATGAATATGACAGTTTACATACTTGAAAACGGTGTTTTGTATACTTTTGCATGCTTAGAACAGCATTTTTATCTTGCTTTCACCAACATTAGCTATTATACACGACAGAAACATGAATATGACAGTTTAAATACTTGAAAACGGTGTTTTGTTTGCTTTTGCATGCTTAATACAGCATTTTCATCTTGCTTTCACCAACATTAGCTATTATACACGACAGAAACATGAATATGACAGTTTAAATACTTGAAAACGGTGTTTTGTTTGCTTTTGCATGCTTAAAACAGCATTTTCATCTTGCTTTCACCAACATTAGCTATTATACATGACAGAAACATGAATATGACAGTTTAAATACTTGAAAACAGCATTTTGTATGTTTTTGCAAGCTGAAAACAGCTATTTTATCTTGATTTTGCAAACATAAGCCATTACACACGACATATACATGAATATGACAGTTTAAATACTTGAAAACGGTGTTTTGTATGCTTTTGCATGCTTAAAACAGCATATTTATCTTGCTTTCACCGACATTAGCTAGTATACACGACAGAAACATGATTATGACAGTTTAAATACTTGAAAACGGTGTTTTGTTTGCTTTTGCATGCTTAAAACAGCATTTTTATCTTGCTTTCACCAACATTAGCTATTATACACGACAGAAACATGAATATGACAGTTTAAATACTTGAAAACAGCATTTTGTATGTTTTTGCAAGTTGAAAACAGCTATTTTATCTTGATTTTGCAAACATAAAACATTACACACATTATATACATGAATATGACAGTTTTAATACTTGAAAACGGTGTTTTGTTTGCTTTTGCAAGCTGAAAACAGCTATTTTATCTTGATTTTGCAAACATAAGCCATTACACACGACATATACATGAATATGACAGTTTCAATACTTGAAAACGGTGTTTTCTATGCTTTTGCATGCTTAAAACAGTATTTTTATCTTGCTTTCACCAACATTAGCTATTATACACGACAGAAACATGAATATGACAGTTTAAATACTTGAAAACAGCATTTTGTATGTTTTTGCAAGCTGAAAACAGCTATTTATCTTGATTTTGCAAACATAAGCCATTACACACGACATATACATGAATATGACAGTTTAAATACTTGAAAACGGTGGTTTGTATGCTTTTGCATGCTTAAAACAGCATTTTTATTTTGCTTTCACCAACATTAGCTATTATACACGACAGATGGCGGGTAGTGATGTGCAATTAAATAATCAAGGATCTAATAAGTGTAAAAAGTGCAAGCAAACTGCATTAAGTGGTGCTAAATGTGTCACGTGTGGCACAATATCTCACAGTAGTTGTGCTAAATTAATAAAAAGTGTTAAATTCATTGACGAATCTTCAATTATCTGCTGTGATGTGGACGATAATGAAGAACACGAGGTGACCTTCAATAGTGCATCTGTTGTCAATTATGCTGTGCTTCAAACAGAAATTAAATATCAAAAAGAATTATTACTTAGTAAAGATGTAATTATAAATAACCAAAATGATCTTATCGAAGCATTAAAACAACAAATATTTTTAATAAATAAAAATTTAAATTTAAATAAAAAGCCACCATTACCACCATCTGACAAAAATTTTGCTAAACAATCTGAAACCGTACGCAAGAATGATTTAGCGAAATCTGTAAAAAATTATTCAAGAAAAGACAATAATTTACCGGCCGAGACATCAGGTGATGAACCTGTCAAAGCAAATAAACAAATGAAACGTGATGAATCTATGAAAACGATATCTCCCAGAAGTAGTTTAAACAATGTTGTTGCTACAGCTACGGGTGAAAGCAATCAAAGTGGACGTAGAGGACGGAACTACTCTTCAAAACCTCCAATAGTAGGCAATCTAGCTCATAGTTCTTCAGTTGCTATAAAAGCTGCTGTTTCACAACCTGCACTCCTGCACGTCTACAAGCTCCATCCAAGTACGACTGTGGAAAATCTAAAGGACTATCTATTGCCGTTGTTCCCAGAAGTGCTATGTGAAAAATTAATATCTAAGTATCCTGACTATTACTCATCCTTTAAAGTAATTGTAAGCGAATCTAATAGGGATAAAGCAATGGATCCCTCACTGTTGCCCACTGGAACTTATATCAATAAATTTTTTCAGCTAAAAAGCCTTCAAAAGACAAAGAATTCATAGTAAATAACACCTCTTTGTCTAATACGCATGATTTATTAGTCTTAAATTGTAATGCTCTGACTATTTCAAAAGTAAATTTAATTACAGCTGAATATTTATATAAATTTAAAAATTTAAAGTTTCTTTGTTTGTCTGAAACTTGGTGTAATAAAGACCAAGTTGATTTCTTTACTTTCAGTGAATTTAAATGTGTTTCTAATTTTTGTAGATCGCAATACAAAGGAGGCGGTGTTGGAATTTGGTGTCACACAAGTCATTTCAACGAAGTTCAAGCAATAAACCTTTCACAATTCTGTATTGAAAAACATTTTGAAATTTGTGGTACTTTGTGGAGACCAGTTTCCAACAGCCCTATCCTAATATTAAATATATATAGATCACCTAGTGCTGATTGTAAAATATTTTGTATTAATTTAAATATTGTTTTAGATAACATCTTTAAACCCGATTATGATATCTTTATATGCGGAGATTTCAATCTGGATCCAGTTAGAGATTATAATGAATATAGTCATGTGCTTCATATACTCTCCTCTTATAATTTATTAAATAAAGTTAAAATCCCAACAAGAGGACGTTTTATTTTAGATCATTGTTATACTAATTCTACGAACTGCAATGCAGAAGTAGACAAAAATTTTATATCTGACCATAGTGCAGTTCTAATTAGCACTAATACAAATAAATATTCTATGGAGTATATTAAAAAATATAGGAGAATTTTTAACGAGAAAAACGTAAGTAACTTTATTAATGACCTTTCTAACGAATCATGGTGTAATGTGTATTCAGAATCTGATACAAATGCGGCTTATAACAGTTTCTTTGATATTTTCATGTATAATTTTAATAAAAACTTTCCTATCCAAAAAATCAATATTCACAGATGTGAAAACAAAAGTTGGGTAAATTCAGAAATCATAACCTCAAGCAACAATTTAAAATCTTTATTTTATTTAAAAAGTAGTTATCCTGAGCTCATTCCTGTTTATAAAGAAGCGAAACAAAAACATTCACTTCTAATAACAAAAACTAAAATTAATTTCTTTCAGAATAAAATAACTCACTCGAGCAATAAAGTTAAAAGTGCATGGAATATCATTAATAATTCTAAAAATAAGATTAATCCCAATATAAGACTTAAAATTGATAACAAATTAACTGAGAACCCGGAAATAATAGCTAATATATTCAATAACCACTTCAAAGAAGCACCTTTAAATATTATAAAACGTATTCCCGTAATTAACTCAGATACTACTTATCGCATAAATGATAACAATGAGTACTGTAATTTATTTTTGAATCCTTTTATTGAAATAGAATTATTTGAAATTATTATTAATAAACTTAAAAACAAAAAATCATCTGGTTTTGATAATGTACCTAATTTTGTTATAAGGACTGCAGCACATGTGATATCAGCTCCCTTAACACACATAATTAATTTATCATTTCAAAACGGGAATTTTCCAGAAAAATTAAAAATCAATAAAATAATACCTGTTTTCAAAAAAGGAGACAAACATAATACCGATAATTACAGACCTATTGCTCTAACCTCTGGATTTTCTAAAATTTTTGAATACTGTTTCCTAAGTAGATTTGATGGTTTTCTAAAACAAACTAATATTTTAAGCAATACTCAGTTTGGTTTTAGAGAAAATATCTCGACCATTGATGCTTTGCATTATTTATATAGAAAAATTATTCATTATATTCATAACGGAGAATATCCAGTCGGTATTTTTTGCGATTTTAGTAAAGCCTTCGACTGCGTCGATCATTCGCTGTTGCTTAACAAACTAGAACTTATGGGTATACGTGGCGTTGCGTTGAACTGGATTTCTTCTTTTCTAACCGATAGACTGCAGTTTGTTTCGATTAATCATTTTAATAATACATCAAATAATATTGCTAATTCCGATTTAACAAAAATTAACGTTGGTTTGCCTCAGGGCACAGTGCTTGCCCCAATTCTTTTCATTATTTTTATTAATGATTTAAGTGCCGCTCTTACTAATGATTGTGAATCTATCATGTACGCCGACGATACTACTCTTTTAATTTCTGATAAAAGTAAATCATCTCTTATTGATAAGTGTAATTTAAATATACACTCTTTAAGCACTTGGTGCTCTACAAATAAACTGTTTTTAAATGACAATAAAACTAATATTATCCGTTTTCATACAATAAGTCCTAAAAATAATGACATTCAAGTAAATATTCAGTTTGATGATAATCATTTAGAAAGTTCTACTTCAACCCGTATATTAGGTCTTACTGTAACAGAAAACTTGAATTGGAATCTCCATTGTAATGAACTTGTCAGTAAATTAAATATTGTTTGCTATCAATTTCGTCATCTAAAGCAATACTTAAATATTAGCCAACTTCTTATGTTTTATTATGCAAGTGTAGAGTCTCGTATGAGATATGGGATATGTTTATGGGGAAATTCAAGTGCTATTAAAAAAGTATTTATTGCCCAAAAACGAATTATTCGTTGTTTAGCTGGAGTAAGTTACTTATATTCATGTCGTGAATTCTATAAAAAATTCAACATCTTAACTGTTATAAGTCTGTATATTTATGAAACTTGCATTTTTATTTTCAAAAACCAAAATACTTTTGCAAAGACATTTGATATTCATAATTATAACACTAGGCATAATAATAATTTCTATGCACCGGTAGCCAAACTAAATGTTGTTAAAAATTCTCCTGAAATATTTGGTTTAAAATTGTTCAATAAATTACCAGAGAGTTTAAAACAAATTAATAACTTAAAACATTTTAGAAAAGAACTAAAAAAATATTTAATCCTCCATACTATTTACACTCTAGATGAATATTTCAGCATATAAACATATCATAAGCAATTTTCTATTAAATTTTTTTTTGTATTTTTTTGACGCTTTCTATACACTGTTTTGTGTCTTTGGAAATAAATATCTTTATTATTATTATTATTATTAGAAACATGAATATGACAGTTTAAATACTTGAAAACGGTGTTTTGTATGCTTTTGCATGAAAGGTATTTGCCCTTTCCGTTGGGTTGTGCACCATGTCGTTTTTGGCAGAACGGCCGTCCATCACCAGCTCCGATGTCGTGGTGTTCTTCTGAATAACAACAGCAGCAACCAAGACCGATGACGGTCACAGGGAATTCGATTAGCGGTGGAGCAGCGGTGGATGGTACTACAGCGTACCTAGTACCATCCCACAGTTATGGGTTTAACCTCCACAACCGAATTCCATCTCAGCCGGAGGTAGCACAAATCAGCGCGGCTGATTTTGAGTCATTGCTACGTGCTGAGCGCGAGGTTGCTGTTGTTTTAGGGAAAATGGAGACAGCCGAAATTAAGGTAAACGACATGGCAGTAAAGGAACCAGAAGGGAATACCCAGGGAGGTAGAAGAGAAGAACAACCGGAACCGTGCATTGATACCAGCAACACTGAAGGGGTAGAGAAGATCGATCTACCGAAAGAAGAGCTGTTCACAGCCAGTGAACAGGGTTCACACTCCGTGAACCATATGCGTATCTCTAGCAGCTACCCCAGCATGGTTTCAGTCGGTGGAAACCGGCAGCAGCAGTCCATTTCCACCGGTATACGCCAGGTGAGAGGTCGTCTTCTGTTGCGCCCCAACAAGGAGTGGTCGTCAAGTCCACATCGAAGAATCAGCTGGTGTTACCGTCGTCAGCTGATTGTCGTCAAGTGTCTTCGACCCTTGTTCTGCGAGGAGCCGCCACCCCCTCATCGCCCCTTTGCCACCCAGTGCTGTGATAGTGACAGTGGTTGTGTCGTGTAGTGGTCATTATGTCCTCCAGCTGTGTGTCCCTACACCCCGTGGTCACGTACCAAAGAATAGAGACGTACCCCAGGCTACACGCTTTTGGGACAAATACATTTTTATTTTTGTTAGGAATTAAGATTTATTCTAATTCTATTCTATTTGGTTTTTGTTTAAGTATAGATTTGAGTTATCATGGTCAGTTCATTTGGTTTTTTCCAATTAATAACAGATTTGTGTTATTTTGTCATTTATTAGTTTATTAGTTGTTTTATTGTTTTTGTAGTGGTATATTTTGATTTATTGTTAGTATTTGTATTGGTTATATTAGTAGGTAATTATTGTATGTCACTTTGTTTAGTATCAAGGTGACCGTGTCATTTGTTAAGAGGAGGGTAGTGTAACAAGCGCGTTCTTCCAAATTGTTTGTTCAGCATTTTATAGTTCAATAACCGCGCTTGTACGAATATTGCAAATATCAATTGGAATTAATGCACAAGTAGGTCTCTATTGCGTGTACAAAGACATTCCTTTGATATTTGCAGACACAGATAATGATGACACGATCAACTTGATGACAATACTTTTAGCTGTTTAAAAGGACAGTTTTTGACAGTCCGAGACAGAGAGTTCAGAGAGTACAGAGAGTACAGAGAGTACAGAGAGTACTAGAGAGTACTAGAGAGTACTGAAAGAGTAACGTTTTGAAAGTCAAACAGCGCTACAAGATGTAGCCATAAAGAAATATCGTCTATTCAATATGTTGGTAACTGTAACTAGGTAACATAATTATACGTTTGCGTCAATTTTAATATTTGTATTTATTTGTAAATTTTGCTCAATTTAAATATCAGTCAATATTTTATGAAAGTAACCTTTGTCATCACCAGTAAAATGTGTATCAGTAATTTACACATTTACAGCTCGGCCGCAGCACTGTTCAATTTTTGCAACCTGAAAACAGCTATTTTATCTTGATTTTGCAAACATAAGCCATTACACACGACATATACATGAATATGATAGTTTAAATACTTGAAAACGGTGTTTTGTATGCTTTTGCATGCTTAAAACAGCATTTTTATCTTGCTTTCAACAACATTAGCTATTATACACGACAGAAACATAAATATAAAAAGTTTAAATACTTGAAAACGGTGTTTTGTATGCTTTTGCATGCTTAAAACAGCATTTTATCTTGCTTTCACCAACATTAGCAATATAATACGACAGAAACATAAATATGACAGTTTAAATACTTGAAAACAGCAATTTGTATGTTTTCCGCAAGCGAAAACAGCTATTTTATATTGATTTTGCAAACATAAGCCATTACACATGACATATACATGAATATGACTGTTTAAATACTTGAAAAACGGTGTTTTGTATGCTTTTGCATGCTTAAAACAGCATTTTTATCTTGCTTTCACCAACATTAGCTATTATACACGACAGAAACATGATATGACAGTTTATATACTTGAAAAAAGCATTTTGTATGTTTTTGCAAGCTTAAAACAGCTATTTTATCTTGAATTTACAAACATAAGCCATTACACACGACATAAACATGAATATGACAGTTTAAATACTTGAAAACGGTGTTTTGTATGCTTTTGCATACTTAAAACAGAATTTTTTATCTTGCTTTCACCAACATTAGCTATTATACACGACAGAAACATGAATATGACAGTTTAAATACTTGAAAACGGTGTTTTGTATGCTTTTGCATGCTTAAACAGCATTTTTATCTAGCTTTCACCAACTTTAGCTATTAAACACGACAGAAACATGAATATGACAGTTTAAATACTTAAAAACAGCATTTTGTATGTTTTTGCAAGCTGAAAACAGCTATTTTATCTTGATTTTGAAAACATAAGCCATTACGCACGACATATACATGAATATGGACAGTTTCAATACTTGAAACGGTGTTTTATATGCTTTTGCATGCTTAAAACAGCATTTTATCTTGCTTTTACCAACAATAGCTATTATACACGACAGAAACATGAATATGACAGTTTAAATACTTGAAAACAGAATTTTTGTATATTTTTGCAACCTGGAAAACAGCTATTTTATCTTGATTTTGCAAACATAAGCCATTACACACGACATAATACATGAATATGATAGTTTAAATACTTGAAAACGGTGTTTTTTATGCTTTTGCATGCTTAAAACAGCATTTTTTCTTTCTTTCACCCACATTAGCTATTATACACGACAGAAACATGAATATGACTGTTTATATACTTGAAAACAGCATTTTGTATGTTTTTGCATGCTGAAAACACCTATTTTATCTTGATTTTGCAAACATAAGCCATTACACACGACATAAACATGAATATGACAGTTTAAATACTTGAAAACGGTGTTTTGTATGCTTTTGCATACTTAAAACAGAATTTTTATCTTGCTTTCACCAACATTAGCTATTATACACGACAGAAACATTAATATAACAGTTTAAATACTTAAAAACGGTGTTTGTATGCTTTTGCATGATTAAAACAGCATTTTAATCTTGCTTTCACCAACATTAGCTATTAACACTACAGAAATATGAATATGATAGTTTAAATACTTAAAAACAGCATTTTGTATGTTTTTGCAAGCTGAAAACAGCTATTTTATCTTGATTTTGCAAACATAAGCCATTAAGCAACGACATATACATAAATATGACAGTTTAAATACTTGAAAACGGTGTTTTGTATGCTTTT
>CAWWDY010000822.1:0-35129 GCA_963942605.1 Poecilus cupreus | reverse complement strand
GTCATATTCATGTTTCTGTCGTATATAATAGCTAATGTTGGTGAAAGCAAGATAAAAATGCTGTTTTAAGCATTCAAAAGCATACAAAACACCGTTTTCAAGTATTTAAACTGTCATATTTATGTATATGTCGTGCTTAATGGCTTTTGTTTGCAAAATCAAGATAAAATAGCTGTTTTCAGCTTGCAAAAACATATAAAATGCTGTTTTCAAGTATTTAAACTGTCATATTCATATTTCTGTAGTGTATAATAGCTAATGTTGGTGAAAGCAAGATTAAAATGCTGTTTTAATCATGCAAAAGCATACAAAACACCGTTTTCAAGTATTTAAACTGTTATATTAATGTTTCTGTCGTGTATAATAGCTAATGTTGGTGAAAGCAAGATAAAAATTCTGTTTTAAGTATGCAAAAGCATAGAAAACACCGTTTTCAAGAATTTAAACTGTCATATTCATGTTTATGTCGTGTGTAATGGCTTATGTTTGCAAAATCAAGATAAAATAGGTGTTTTCAGCATGCAAAAACATACAAAATGCTGTTTTCAAGTATATAAACAGTCATATTCATGTTTCTGTCGTGTATAATAGCTAATGTGGGTGAAAGCAAGAAAAAATGCTGTTTTAAGCATGCAAAAGCATAAAAAACACCGTTTTCAAGTATTTAAACTATCATATTCATGTATATGTCGTGTGTAATGGCTTATGTTTGCAAAATCAAGATAAAATAGCTGTTTTCAGGTTGCAAAAATATACAAAATTCTGTTTTCAAGTATTTAAACTGTCATATTCATGTTTCTGTCGTGTATAATAGCTATTGTTGGTAAAAGCAAGATAAAATGCTGTTTTAAGCATGCAAAAGCATATAAAACACCGTTTTCAAGTATTGAAACTGTCATATTCATGTATATGTCGTGCGTAATGGCTTATGTTTTCAAAATCAAGATAAAATAGCTGTTTTCAGCTTGCAAAAACATACAAAATGCTGTTTTCAAGTATTTAAACTGTCATATTCATGTTTCTGTCGTGTTTAATAGCTAAAGTTGGTGAAAGCTAGATAAAAATGCTGTTTTAAGCATGCAAAAGCATACAAAACACCGTTTTCAAGTATTTAAACTGTCATATTCATGTTTCTGTCGTGTATAATAGCTAATGTTGGTGAAAGCAAGATAAAAATTCTGTTTTAAGCATGCAAAAGCATACAAAACACCGTTTTCAAGTATTTAAACAGTCATATTCATGTATATGTCATGTGTAATGGCTTATGTTTGCAAAATCAATATAAAATAGCTGTTTTCAGCTTGCGAAAACATACAAATTGCTGTTTTCAAGTATTTAAACTGTCATATTTATGTTTCTGTCGTATATAATTGCTAATGTTGGTGAAAGCAAGATAAAAATGCTGTTTTAAGCATGCAAAAGCATACAAAACACCGTTTTCAAGTATTTAAACTTTTCTATTTATGTTTCTGTCGTGTATAATAGCTAATGTTGTTGAAAGCAAGATGAAAATGCTGTTTTAAGCATGCAAAAGCATCCAAAAACCGTTTTCAAGTATTTAAACTATCATATTCATGTATATGTCGTGTGTAATGGCTTATGTTTGCAAAATCAAGATAAAATAGCTGTTTTCAGGTTGCAAAAATTGTAACAGTGCTGCGGCCGAGCTGTAAATGTGTAAATTACTGATACACATTTTACTGGTGATGACAAAGGTTACTTTCATAAAATATTACTATATTTAAATTGAGCAAAATTTACAAATAAATACAAATATTAAAATTGACGCAAACTTATAATTATGTTACCTAGTTACAGTTACCAACATATTGAATAGACGATATTTCTTTATGGCTACATCTTGTAGCGCTGTTTGACTTTCAAAACGTTACTCTTTCAGTACTCTCTAGTACTCTCTAGTACTCTCTGTACTCTCTGTACTCTCTGTACTCTCTGTACTCTCTGTCTCGGACTGTCAAAAACTGTCCTTTTAAACAGCTAAAAGTATGTCATCAAGTTGATCGTGTCATCATTATCTGTGTCTGCAAATATCAAAGGAATGTCTTTGTACACGCAATAGAGACCTACTTGTGCATTAATTCCAATTGATATTTGCAATATTCGTACAAGCGCGGTTATTGAACTATAAAATGCTGAACAAACAATTTGGAAGAACGCGCTTGTTACACTACCCTCCTCTTAACAAATGACACGGTCACCTTGATACTAAACAAAGTGACATACAATAATTACCTACTAATATAACCAATACAAATACTAACAATAAATCAAAATATACCACTACAAAAACAATAAAACAACTAATAAACTAATAAATGACAAAATAACACAAATCTGTTATTAATTGGAAAAAACCAAATGAACTGACCATGATAACTCAAATCTATACTTAAACAAAAACCAAATAGAATAGAATTAGAATAAATCTTAATTCCTAACAAAAATAAAAATGTATTTGTCCCAAAAGCGTGTAGCCTGGGGTACGTCTCTAGTCTTTGGTACGTGACCACGGGGTGTAGGGACACACAGCTGGAGGACATAATGACCACTACACGACACAACCACTGTCACTATCACAGCACTGGGTGGCAAAGGGGCGATGAGGGGGTGGCGGCTCCTCGCAGAACAAGGGTCGAAGACACTTGACGACAATCAGCTGACGACGGTAACACCAGCTGATTCTTCGATGTGGACTTGACGACCACTCCTTGTTGGGGCGCAACAGAAGACGACCTCTCACCTGGCGTATACCGGTGGAAATGGACTGCTGCTGCCGGTTTCCACCGACTGAAACCATGCTGGGGTAGCTGCTAGAGATACGCATATGGTTCACGGAGTGTGAACCCTGTTCACTGGCTGTGAACAGCTCTTCTTTCGGTAGATCGATCTTCTCTACCTCTTCAGTGTTGCTGGTATCAATGCACGGTTCCGGTTGTTCTTCTCTTCTACCTCCCTGGGTATTCCCTTCTGGTTCCTTCACTGCCATGTCGTTTACCTTAATTTCGGCTGTCTCCATTTTCCCTAAAACAACAGCAACCTCGCGCTCAGCACGTAGCAATGACTCAAAATCAGCCGCGCTGATTTGTGCTACCTCCGGCTGAGATGGAATTCGGTTGTGGAGGTTAAACCCATAACTGTGGGATGGTACTAGGTACGCTGTAGTACCATCCACCGCTGCTCCACCGCTAATCGAATTCCCTGTGACCGTCATCGGTCTTGGTTGCTGCTGTTGTTGTTCAGAAGAACACCACGACATCGGAGCTGGTGATGGACGGCCGTTCTGCCAAAAACGACATGGTGCACAACCCAACGGAAAGGGCAAATACCTTTCATACCCAGGCAAGGTATGATCCAACTCGTAACCGAGATTTGGAAACTTGGTTACGAGCGGATGTGGCGGCACAACAACACTTGAACCCGCGTACATTTTTACTAACACACTGAACTACTATACGCTGAACTTAATATTTTTGGTAACTGAACCCACATATTAGTACGTTGCGTCGCTGAACACGAAAAAACGAACAAAACAAAATTATTTAATCGCCAAACGAATCAAAACTAAATGAATAAACAAAACATAAAGTGACTTAAACACAAAATGACTTAAACAAAAGGACTGCGCCAGTAATCACGATTGATTACACTAAACCCTTATAATCGCGTACAAAAACTTTAACTGAACGAACGGGAACGCAAGAACTTTTTATACCGCGCGAATTTTAAATAAAACAAAAATTAAAATTCTTTAACGCAGTATCCTACCGACTGTTGCCAATGTAACAGTGCTGCGGCCGAGCTGTAAATGTGTAAATTACTGATACACATTTTACTGGTGATGACAAAGGTTACTTTCATAAAATATTACTATATTTAAATTGAGCAAAATTTACAAATAAATACAAATATTAAAATTGACGCAAACGTATAATTATGTTACCTAGTTACAGTTACCAACATATTGAATAGACGATATTTCTTTATGGCTACATCTTGTAGCGCTGTTTGACTCTCAAAACGTTACTCTTTCAGTACTCTCTAGTACTCTCTAGTACTCTCTCTACTCTCTGTACTCTCTGTACTCTCTGTACTCTCTGTACTCTCTGTCTCGAACTGTCAAAAACTGTCCTTTTAAACAGCTAAAAGTATGTCATCAAGTTGATCGTGTCATCATTATCTGTGTCTGCAAATATCAAAGGAATGTCTTTGTACACGCAATAGAGACCTAATTGTGCATTAATTCCAATTGATATTTGCAATATTCGTACAAGCGCGGTTATTGAACTATAAAATGCTGAACAAACAATTTGGAAGAACGCGCTTGTTACAAAATATACAAAACACCGTTTTCAAGTATTTAAACTGCCATATTCATGTTTCTGTCGTGTATAAAAGCTAATGTTGTTGAAAGCAAGATAAAAATGCTGTTTTAAGCATGCAAAAGCATACAAAACACCGTTTTCAAGTATTTAAACTGTCATATTCATGTTTCTGTCGTGTATAATAGCTAATGTGGGTGAAAGCAAGATAAAAATGCTGTTTTAAGCATGCAAAAGCATACAAAACACCGTTTTCAAGTATTTAAACAGTCATATTCATGTATATGTCGTGTGTAATGGCTTATGTTTGCAAAATCAATATAAAATAGCTGTTTTCAGCTTGCGAAAACATACAAATTGCTGTTTTCAAGTATTTAAACTGTCATATATTCATGTTTCTGTCGTATATAATTGCTAATGTTGGTAAAAGCAAGATAAAAATGCTGTTTTAAGCATGCAAAGGCATACAAAACACCGTTTTCAAGTATTTAAACTTTCATATTCATGTTTCTGTCGTGTATAATAGCTAATGTTGTTGAAAGCAAGATAAAAATGCTGTTTTAAGCATGCAAAAGCATACAAAACACCGTTTTCAAGTATTTAAACTATCATATTCATGTATATGTTGTGTGTAATGGCTTATGTTTGCAAAATCAAGATAAAAAAGCTGTTTTCAGGTTGCAAAAATATACAAAATGCTGTTTTCAAGTATTTAAACTGTCATATTCATGTTTCTGTCGTGTATAATAGCTAATGTTGGTAAAAGCAAGATAAAATGCCGTTTTAAGCATGCAAAAGCATACAAAACACCGTTTTCAAGTATTGAAACTGTCATATTCATGTATATGTCGTGCGTAATTGCTTATGTTTTCAAAATCAAGATAAAATAGCTGTTTTCAGCTTGCAAAAACATACAAAATGCTGTTTTCAAGTATTTAAACTGTCATATTCATGTTTTTGTCGTGTATAATAGCTAATGTTGGTGAAAGCAAGATAAAAATGCTGTTTTAAGCATGCAAAAGCATACAAAACACCGTTTTCAAGTATTTAAACTGTCATATTCATGTATATGTCGTGTGTAATGGCTTATGTTTGCAAAATCAAAATAAAATAGCTGTTTTCAGCTTGCAAAAACGTACAAAATGCTGTTTTCAAGTATTTAAACTGTCATATTCATGTTTCTGTCGTGTTTAATAGCTAAAGTTGGTGAAATCTAGATAAAAATGCTGTTTTAAGCATGCAAAAGCATACAAAACACCGTTTTCAAGTATATAAACTGTCATATTCATGTTTTTGTCGTGTATAATAGCTAATGTTGTTGAAAGCAAGATAAAAATGCTGTTTTAAGCATGCAAAAGCATACAAAACACCGTTTTTAAGTATTTAAACTGTCATATTCATGTATATGTCGTGTGTAAAAGCTTATGTTTGCAAAATCAAGATAAAATAGCTGTATTCAGCTGGCAAAAACATACAAAATGCTGTTTTCAAGAATTTAAATTGTCATATTCATGTATATGTCTTGCATAATAGCTAATGTTGGTAAAAGCAATATAAAAATGCAGTTTTAAGCATGCAAAAGCATACAAAACACCGTTTTCAAGTATTTAAACTGTCATATTCATGTATATGTCGCGTGTAATGGCTTATGTTTGCAAAATCAAGATAAAATAGCTATATTCAGCTGGCAAAAACATACAAAATGCTGTTTTCAAGTATGTAAATTGTCATATTCATGTTTCTGTCGTGTATAATAGCTAATGTTGGTGAAAGCAAGATAAAAATGCTGTTTTAAGCATGCAAAAGCATACAAAACACCGTTTTCAAGTATTTAAACTGTCATATATATAATATAGTATACTTTGAAGAAGTGACGGTTTGTTATTTTCTACTGTGAGCATTTCAGTTAATAATTGTGGTTTAATCAAAAATTAAAATTATCGTGTGGTATAGTCATATACATAATTTTATGGTGAATATTTTGGTGTATATTGTTTTTAGTTTACTCCAGTTCCAAAGACGGTAAACTAGTCTAATTTATTTTATTTCGTTTATTTACGTTAATCAAGTGCCTACAGAGTTGAACGTGTTTAAGTCTACTTAACCTATAGATCTACAGTTACAACTAAATAAGTGATGTCGCTCATTTGCAATATTTGTAACAAATCAGCTACTTCAACAAATTCGATTAAATGCGGAATATGTAACTTAGCTTTTCATTTGGAATGTGCGAATTTAATTCAGACTGAAGCTAGAACACTACGTTCTACAAAAAATCTCAAGTGGTTCTGCGATTCATGCAACATATCTTTCGATAAAAATAAAAATGAAAACACATCCGAACTGAAACAACTCTTACTCGATCTACAAACCCAAATTAAGGAAATTAAATGCGAACTCGTATCTCTAAAAAGTACGAGCTTCGAAAAATCAGTTGAATTTGAGAGTGTAGTTGCAGAAGTAGTGGAGAGAAATAAAAGAGCTTCGAATTTAATGATATTTGGCCTCCCTGAAAATCTAAATCAAGATAAAGAGATGGCGAATCAAATTATCGCAATCACTGCACCAACTGTTACTCTTCCAAGTGATCAAAATATAGTAAGAGTAGGTAAAAAATCTGATAATAAAACGCGTCCTTTAAAAATTAAATTTAATAATAGTATCGAGGTTATTACAATATTAAAAAATTCTAAAAAACTAAAGGAATTATCTAAATTCAAAAACGTGAAGATCGGTCATGATTCTACTCTAAAACAACGTGAACATTTTAATTTACTTAAACAGGAACTTGAGAGAAGAAAAGCAGGTGGGGAAAATGACATTACTAATAAATATAAAAATGGTGTTCCTAGTATTGTGACAGCAAAAAACTAAATAACATTTGTACAACAGGCATTTATTATCAAAACGTTCGCGGACTCAACACTAAAATATCTGAACTTTATTTGAATGGTACATCTAGCGTGTACAACATCATCGCGCTCACTGAAACTTGGCTCAGTGATAATATCAACAACAGTGAATTATTCGATTCGCGATTTGAAGTCTACCGAAGCGACCGCAACCGTACATCAACAGGCAAATCAAGAGGAGGCGGCGTTCTGGTGGCGGTCAATGGCCTTCTAACTTCATGTCAAATAAATTTAACTTGTAATTCTTTCAATATAGAAATGATCTGTGTAAAAATTACTGTAACAAACAGCACGATTTATTTAATTGTTGTGTACATACCCCCAGATGCTACTAATAACGACTACAATGATTTTTATGAGTCACTTATGCTGCTCCCATTCATTTATACTTCACCATGTATTATTTTGGGTGATTTTAATATACCTAATCTAATTAATGTCGACACCCATAATGGTAATATTAATAATAATGTACAAAATTTTGTAAACTTTATGAACCTATTGGGAATGACACAATTTAACAATGTACTTAACGCTAATGGCAGAATTTTGGATTTGGCAATTTCTAATATCTCATGTAATGTTAGCAATTGTATTGATGCAATGATATCTGAAGATGTTCATCATCCAGCTTTAATAATTAACTTTAAATTATCCAGCAGTAGTACTACAAGTAAACTTGGTTCGAAACCCGAATATTATTATCAATTTAACCAGGGCAACTATGAACTGTTATACAATTTATTACTAAATGCTGACTGGAGTTCTATTATGGAATGCATAGATATTAATGTTGCTGTAGAAAATTTTTATGTAATGCTATATGACATTTTTGATAAGTGCATACCAAAAAAACTTAAAAGCAGTAAAAAACGTCAGTATCCTTTGTGGTACAACGCGGACTTAATAAAACTTATAAAAACCAAACAGCATTATCACAAACTATATCAAGCTCATAAACTAGAGTGTTACTATAATAAATTTAAAGATCTAAGAAATCAGGTAAAGCAAACTACTAAGAACCTGTATAAAAACTATATTGCTAACGTTGAACGTGAAATATCTGTTAATCCACATCAATTTTGGTCTTATATAAACAGCAAAAGAAACAGTAATAGTTTCCCAGCAACTCTAATTGATAATGATCTAACTTATACTGGCGGAGATAACATTTCTGAAGCTTTTGCGAATTATTTTAAAAGTGTTTTCCATTCTAACGATGCTCTTGATTTAAATTCGAATGATAGTACTTCTCTTTCAAATACACAAGTTCTTATTAAATCTGTTATACCTGATGAAGTATTACTAGCTATTAAGAAACAGAATAATAGTAAATCTACGGGTCCAGATAATATTCCCATCTTTATTATAAAAGGTTGTTCTGAAATATTGGTTGAGCCACTCTGTTATTTGTTCAATTTGTCTCTTGCATCTATGTCGTTTCCTGATCTATGGAAAGTAGCTAAGATCTGCCCAATTTTTAAGTCAGGCGATAGAAACAAACTGCGAAATTACAGACCAATTTCATGTTTAAACTGCTTTGCAAAAATTTTCGAATCTGTACTTTTTCAAAATATTCAAAATCAGACGCAAAATTATATAAGCCCTTTTCAACACGGCTTCGTACGTAATCGCTCGACAATTACTAACTTACTTAACTTTACACAATTTACTAGTAACGCTCTTGATAACAAACAACAAGTAGATGTTATTTACACAGATTTTGCAAAAGCGTTCGACACTGTCTCACACACTTTGTTGATTTACAAATTACAAATTATTGGTTTCTCTATTGAACTTATAAATCTAATTTCGTCTTACTTATGTAACAGAATTCAATATGTAAATGTTAATGGCTACCATTCAACCTCCTTTCTAGCTACATCAGGTGTGCCACAGGGATCTATTTTGGGGCCCTTGTTATTCCTTCTGTTTGTAAATGACATTGTATCTGTAGTGAAATTTTCAAAATACTTGCTTTTTGCGGACGATTTCAAATTATTTCACAGCGTTTCATCTTTAGCGGATTGTTTTGAACTACAATCAGACATAAATTGTATATACCAATGGTCTTTGAGTAATCACCTTTATTTTAATATAGATAAATGTCATGTAATGAGTATTTCAAGGAAAAAGGATGTAATCTTCTTTAATTACGAAATGAATAATACTCCTTTAAATCGAGTTACATCTGTTAAAGATCTTGGAATCTATTTTGAATGCAAATTTGTATTTAGTCTGCATATTGACCGTATGTTGGCCGACTCTTGTAAAAATATGGGTTTCTTGTTACGTAGCACATATAACTTCTCTAACATCAACAGTTTACGAACACTGTTTATATCACTTGTTCGTAGCAAACTTGAATATGGCTGCATAATATGGAACCCATATTTTATTTATCAAAACAGAGCCATCGAAAATGTTCAAAAGAAATTTTGTAAAATATGTCATTATAGAATCCATCACCAATGGCCTGATATGGATTACAATGAATTATTAATGGAATTCAGGCTTGAACCCCTAAATATCCGGCGCATTAGGCATCAAATTATTTTTCTTTATAAAGTTGTTAATAATTTAATTGATGATATGTTTCTTACAGAATGTTTAAATTTTTATGTAAAACCATGTAACATAAGAAAATCATCAACATTTTTGTGTCAATTTTCTAGGACGAACTCACATTATAATTCACCTCTTAATTCAATGTTTCGAGTCTACAATACTGTTTGCGACGATCTTGATTTTTCTGATACGCTACATTTATTTAAAAGTAAATTGTATAATTGTAATTTTTAGTTTATAGTACATTTATTATAAAATCAAATTTATTATATCTTGTAGTTTAGTACAATTTAATTGGCAATGTTTTCTTATTTTATGTCCATTTAACTATATCTCGTCATTTCTGCCTTTATGTAAAATTACTCTGTAATTGGAAATTTTTTCTGTAGAGTAATAATTATAATAAATAAATAATAAATAAATAATAAATAATAAATATTCAGGTTTCTGTCGTGTATAGTAGCTAATGTTGTTTAAAGCAAGATAAAAATGCTGTTTTAAGCATGCAAAAGCATACAAAACACCGTTTTCAAGTATTTTAACTGTCATATTCATGTATATGTCGTGTATAATGGCTTATGTTTGCAAAATCAAGATAAAATAGCTGTTTTCAGCTTGCAAAAACATTCAGAATGCTGTACTCAAGTATTTAAACTATCATATTCATGTTTCTGTTGTGTATAATAGCTAATGTTGGTGAAAGCAAGATAAAAATTCTGTTTTAAGCATGCAAAAGCATACAAAACACCGTTTTCAAGTATTTAAACTGTCATATTCATGTTTCTGTCGTGTATAATAGCTAGTGTTGGTGAAAGCAAGATAAAAATTCTGTTTTAAGTATGCAAAAGCATACAAAACACCGTTTTCAAGTATTAAAACTGTCATATTCATGTTTATGTCGTGTGTAATGGCTTATGTTTGCAAAATCAAGATAAAATAGCTGTTTTCAGCTTGCAAAAACATACAAAATGCTGTTTGAAAGTATTTAAATTGTTATATTCATGTTTCTGTCGTGTATAATAGCTAATGTTGGTGAAAGCAAGATAAAAATGCTGTTTTAAGCATGCAAGAGCATACAAAACACCGTTTTCAAGTATTTAAACTGTCATATTCATGTTTCTGTCGTGTATAATAGCTAACGTTGGTGAAAGCAAGATAAAAATGCTGTTTTACGCATGCAAAAACATACAAAACACCGTTTTCAAGTATATAAACTGTCATATTCATATATATGTCGTGTGTAAAGGCTTATGTTTGCAAAATTAAGATAAAATAGCTGTTTTCAGCTTGCAAAAACATACAAAATGCTGTTTTCAAGTATTTAAATTGTCATATTCATGTATATGTCGTGTGTAATGGCTAATGTTGGTGAAATCAAGATAAAATTGCTGTTTTAAGCATGCAAAAGCATACAAAACACCGTTTTTAAGTATTTAAACTATCATATTCATGTATATGTCGTATGTAATGGCTTATGTTTGCAAAATCAAGATAAAAAAGCTGTTTTCAGCTTGCAAAAACATACAAAATGCTGTTTTCAAGTATTCAAATTGTCATATTCATGTTTTTGTCATGTATTATAGCTAATGTTGGTGAAAGCAAGATAAAAATGCTGTTATAAGCATGCAAAAGCATACAAAACACCGTTTTCAAGAATTTAAACTGTCATATTCATGTATATGTCGTGTGTAATGGCTTATGTTTGCAAAATCAAGATAAAATAGCTGTTTTCAGCTTGCAAAAACATACAAAATGCTGTTTTCAAGTATTTAAATTGTCATATTCATGTATATGTCGTGTGTAATGGCTAATGTTGGTGAAATTAAGATAAAAATGCTGTTTTAAGCATGCAAAAGGATACAAAACACCGTTTATATAGCTGTTTTCAGCTTGCAAAAACATACAAAATGCTGTTTTCAAGTATTTAAATTGTCATATTCATGTATATGTCGTGTGTAATGGCTAATGTTGGTGAAATTAAGATAAAAATGCTGTTTTAAGCATGCAAAAGGATACAAAACAACGTTTTCAAGTATTTAAACTATCATATTCATGTATATGTTGTGTGTAATGGCTTATGTTTGCAAAATCAAGATCAATTAGCTATTTTCAGCTTGCAAAAACATACAAAATTCTGTTTTCAAGTATTTAAATTGTCATATTTATGTATATGTCGTGTGTAATGGCTAATGTTGGTAAAATCAAAATAAAATTGCTGTTTTAAGCATGCAAAAGCATACAAAACACCGTTTTTAAGTATTTAAACTATCATATTCATGTATATGTCGCGTGTAATGGCTTATGTTTGCAAAATAAAGATAAAATAGCTGTTTTCAGCTTGCAAAAACATACAAAATGCTGTTTTCAAGTATGCAAATTGTCATATTCATGTTTCTGTCGTGTATAGTAGCTAATGTTGGTGAAAGCAAGATAAAAATGCTGTTCAAAGCATGCAAAAGCAAACAAAACACCGTTTTCAAGTATTTAAACTGTCATATTCATGTATATGTCGTGTGTAATGGCTTATGTTTGCAAAATCAAGATAAAATAGCTGTTTTCAGCTTGCAAAAACATACAAAATGCTGTTTTCAAGTATTTAAATTGTCATATTTATGTATATGTCGTGTGTAATGTCTAATGTTGGTGAAATTAAGATAAAAATGCGGTTTTAAGCATGCAAAAGGATACAAAACACCGATTTCAAGAATTTAAATTGTCATATTCATGTATATGTCGTGTGTAATGGCTTATGTTTACAAAATCAAGATAAAATAGCTGTTTTCAGCTTGCAAAAACACACAAAATGCTGTTTTCAAGAATTTAAATTGTCATATTCATGTATATGTCGTGCATAATAGCTAATGTTGGTGAAAGCAAGATAAAAATGCAGTTTTAAGCATGCAAAAGCATACAAAACACCGTTTTCAAGTATTTAAACTGTCATATTCATGTATATGTCGCGTGTAATGGCTTATGTTTGCAAAATCAAGATAAAATAGCTGTTTTCAGCTTGGAAAAACATACAAAATGCTGTTTTCAAGAATTTAAATTGTCATATTCATGTATATGTCGTGCATAATAGCTAATGTTGGTGAAAGCAAGATAAAAATGCAGTTTTAAGCATGCAAAAGCAAACAAAACACCGTTTTCAAGTATTTAAACTGTCATATTCATGAATATGTCGCGTGTAATGGCTTATGTTTGCAAAATCAAGATAAAATAGCTGTTTTCAGCTTGCAAAAACATACAAAATGCTGTTTTTAAGTATGTAAATTGTCATATTCATGTTTCTGTCGTGTATAATAGCTAATGTTGGTGAAAGCAAGATAAAAATGCTGTTTTAAGCATGCAAAAGCAAACAAAACACCGTTTTCAATTATTTAAACTGTCATATTCATGTATATGTTGTGTGTAATGGCTTATGTTTGCAAAATCAAGATCAAATAGCTGTTTTTAGCTTGCAAAAACATACAAAATTCTGTTTTCAAGTATTTAAATTGTCATATTTATGTATATGTCGTGTGTAATGGCTAATGTTGGTAAAATCAAGATAAAATTGCTGTTTTAAGCATGCAAAAGCAAACAAAACACCGTTTTCAAGTATTTAAACTCTCATATTTATGTATATGTCGCGTGTAATGGCTTATGTTTGCAAAATAAAGATAAAATAGCTGTTTTCAGCTTGCAAAAACATACAAAATGCTGTTTTCAAGTATGCAAATTGTCATATTCATGTTTCTGTCGTGTATAATAGCTAATGTTGGTGAAAGCAAGATAAAAATGCTGTTTTAAGCATGCAAGAGCATACAAAACACCGTTTTCAAGTATTTAAACTGTCATATTCATGTTTCTGTCGTGTATAATAGCTAATGTTGGTGAATGCAAGATAAAAATGCTGTTTTAAGCATGCAAAAGCATACAAAACACCGTTTTAAAGTATTTAAACTGTCATATTCATGTATATGTCGTGTGTAATGGCTTATGTTTGCAAAATTAAGATAAAATAGCTGTTTTCAGCTTGCAAAAACATACAAAATGCTGTTTTCAAGTATTTAAATTGTCATATTCATGTTTCTGTCATGTATAATAGCTAATGTTGGTGAATGCAAGATAAAAATGCAGTTTTAAGCATGCAAAAGCAAACAAAACACCGTTTTCAAGTATTTAAACTGTCATATTCATGTATATGTCGTGTGTAATGGCTTATGTTTGCAAAATCAAGATAAAATAGCTGTTTTCAGCTTGCAAAACATACAAAATGCTGTTTGAAAGTATTTAAACTGTCATATTCATGTTTCTGTCGTGTATAATAGCTAATGTTGGTGAAAGCAAGATAAAAATGCTGTTTTAAGCATGCAAGAGCATACAAAACACCGTTTTCAAGTATTTAAACTGTCATATTCATGTTTCTGTCGTGTATAATAGCTAATGTTGGTGAAAGCAAGATAAAAATGCTGTTTTAAGCATGCAAAAGCATACAAAACACCGTTTTCAAGTATTTAAACTGTCATATTCATGTATATGTCGTGTGTAATGGCTTATGTTTGCAAAATCAAGATAAAATAGCTGTTTTCAGCTTGCAAAAACATACAAAATGCTGTTTTCAAGTATTTAAACTGTATTATACATGTTTCTGTCATGTTTAATAGCTAATGTTGCTGAAATCAAGATAAAATTGCTGTTTTAAGCTTGTAAAAGCATACAAAACACCGTTTTCAAGTATTTAAACTGTCATATTCATGTATATGTCGTGTGTAATGGCTTATGTTTGCAAAATCAAGATAAAATAGCTGTTTTCAGCTTACAAAAACATACAAAATGCTGTTTTCAAGTATTTAAATTGTCATATTCAGGTATATGTCGTGTGTAATGGCTTATGTTTGCAAAATCAAGATAAAATATCTGTTTTCAGCTTGCAAAAACATACAAAATGCTGTTTGAAAGTATTTAAACTGTCATATTCATGTATATGTCGTGTGTAATGGCTTATGTTTGCAAAATCAAGATAAAATAGCTGTTTTCAGCTTGCAAAAACATACAAAATGCTGTTTTCAAGTATTTAAACTGTCATATTCATGTTTCTGTCGTGTATAATAGCTAATGTTGGTGAAAGCAAGATAAAAATGCTGTTTTAAGCATGCAAGAGCATACAAAACACCGTTTTCAAGTATTTAAACTGTCATATTCATATATATGTCGTATGTAATGTCTTATGTTTGCAAAATTAAGATAAAATAGCTGTTTTCAGCTTGCAAAAACATACAAAATGCTGTTTTCAAGTATTTAAATTGTCATATTCATGTTTCTGTCATGTATAATAGCTAATGTTGGTGAATGCGAGATAAAAATGCTGTTTTAAGCATGCAAAAGCATACAAAACACCGTTTTCAAGTATTTAAACTGTCATATTCATGTATATGTCGTGTGTAATGGCTTATGTTTGCAAAATCAAGATAAAATAGCTGTTTTCAGCTTGCAAAAACATACAAAATGCTGTTTTCAAGTATTTAAATTGTCATTTTCATGTATATGTCGTGTGTAATGTCTAATGTTGGTGAAATTAAGATAAAAATGCGGTTTTAAGCATGCAAAAGGATACAAAACACCGATTTCAAGAATTTAAATTGTCATATTCATGTATATGTCGTGTGTAATGGCTTATGTTTACAAAATCAAGATAAAATAGCTGTTTTCAGCTTGCAAAAACACACAAAATGCTGTTTTCAAGAATTTAAATTGTCATATTCATGTATATGTCGTGCATAATAGCTAATGTTGGTGAAAGCAAGATAAAAATGCAGTTTTAAGCATGCAAAAGCATACAAAACACCGTTTTCAAGTATTTAAACTGTCATATTCATGTATATGTCGCGTGTAATGGCTTATGTTTGCAAAATCAAGATAAAATAGCTGTTTTCAGCTTGCAAAAACATACAAAATGCTGTTTTCAAGAATTTAAATTGTCATATTCATGTATATGTCGTGCATAATAGCTAATGTTGGTGAAAGCAAGATAAAAATGCAGTTTTAAGCATGCAAAAGCAAACAAAACACCGTTTTCAAGTATTTAAACTGTCATATTCATGAATATGTCGCGTGTAATGGCTTATGTTTGCAAAATCAAGATAAAATAGCTGTTTTCAGCTTGCAAAAACATACAAAATGCTGTTTTTAAGTATGTAAATTGTCATATTCATGTTTCTGTCGTGTATAATAGCTAATGTTGGTGAAAGCAAGATAAAAATGCTGTTTTAAGCATGCAAAAGCAAACAAAACACCGTTTTCAATTATTTAAACTGTCATATTCATGTATATGTTGTGTGTAATGGCTTATGTTTGCAAAATCAAGATCAAATAGCTGTTTTTAGCTTGCAAAAACATACAAAATTCTGTTTTCAAGTATTTAAATTGTCATATTTATGTATATGTCGTGTGTAATGGCTAATGTTGGTAAAATCAAGATAAAATTGCTGTTTTAAGCATGCAAAAGCAAACAAAACACCGTTTTCAAGTATTTAAACTGTCATATTCATGTATATGTCGCGTGTAATGGCTTATGTTTGCAAAATAAAGATAAAATAGCTGTTTTCAGCTTGCAAAAACATACAAAATGCTGTTTTCAAGTATGCAAATTGTCATATTCATGTTTCTGTCGTGTATAATAGCTAATGTTGGTGAAAGCAAGATAAAAATGCTGTTTTAAGCATGCAAGAGCATACAAAACACCGTTTTCAAGTATTTAAACTGTCATATTCATGTTTCTGTCGTGTATAATAGCTAATGTTGGTGAATGCAAGATAAAAATGCTGTTTTAAGCATGCAAAAGCATACAAAACACCGTTTTCAAGTATTTAAACTGTCATATTCATGTATATGTCGTGTGTAATGGCTTATGTTTGCAAAATTAAGATAAAATAGCTGTTTTCAGCTTGCAAAAACATACAAAATGCTGTTTTCAAGTATTTAAATTGTCATATTCATGTTTCTGTCATGTATAATAGCTAATGTTGGTGAATGCAAGATAAAAATGCAGTTTTAAGCATGCAAAAGCAAACAAAACACCGTTTTCAAGTATTTAAACTGTCATATTCATGTATATGTCGTGTGTAATGGCTTATGTTTGCAAAATCAAGATAAAATAGCTGTTTTCAGCTTGCAAAACATACAAAATGCTGTTTGAAAGTATTTAAACTGTCATATTCATGTTTCTGTCGTGTATAATAGCTAATGTTGGTGAAAGCAAGATAAAAATGCTGTTTTAAGCATGCAAGAGCATACAAAACACCGTTTTCAAGTATTTAAACTGTCATATTCATGTTTCTGTCGTGTATAATAGCTAATGTTGGTGAAAGCAAGATAAAAATGCTGTTTTAAGCATGCAAAAGCATACAAAACACCGTTTTCAAGTATTTAAACTGTCATATTCATGTATATGTCGTGTGTAATGGCTTATGTTTGCAAAATCAAGATAAAATAGCTGTTTTCAGCTTGCAAAAACATACAAAATGCTGTTTTCAAGTATTTAAACTGTATTATACATGTTTCTGTCATGTTTAATAGCTAATGTTGCTGAAATCAAGATAAAATTGCTGTTTTAAGCTTGTAAAAGCATACAAAACACCGTTTTCAAGTATTTAAACTGTCATATTCATGTATATGTCGTGTGTAATGGCTTATGTTTGCAAAATCAAGATAAAATAGCTGTTTTCAGCTTACAAAAACATACAAAATGCTGTTTTCAAGTATTTAAATTGTCATATTCAGGTATATGTCGTGTGTAATGGCTTATGTTTGCAAAATCAAGATAAAATAGCTGTTTTCAGCTTGCAAAAACATACAAAATGCTGTTTGAAAGTATTTAAACTGTCATATTCATGTATATGTCGTGTGTAATGGCTTATGTTTGCAAAATCAAGATAAAATAGCTGTTTTCAGCTTGCAAAAACATACAAAATGCTGTTTTCAAGTATTTAAACTGTCATATTCATGTTTCTGTCGTGTATAATAGCTAATGTTGGTGAAAGCAAGATAAAAATGCTGTTTTAAGCATGCAAGAGCATACAAAACACCGTTTTCAAGTATTTAAACTGTCATATTCATATATATGTCGTATGTAATGTCTTATGTTTGCAAAATTAAGATAAAATAGCTGTTTTCAGCTTGCAAAAACATACAAAATGCTGTTTTCAAGTATTTAAATTGTCATATTCATGTTTCTGTCATGTATAATAGCTAATGTTGGTGAATGCGAGATAAAAATGCTGTTTTAAGCATGCAAAAGCATACAAAACACCGTTTTCAAGTATTTAAACTGTCATATTCATGTATATGTCGTGTGTAATGGCTTATGTTTGCAAAATCAAGATAAAATAGCTGTTTTCAGCTTGCAAAAACATACAAAATGCTGTTTTCAAGTATTTAAATTGTCATTTTCATGTATATGTCGTGTGTAATGTCTAATGTTGGTGAAATTAAGATAAAAATGCTGTTTTAAGCATGCAAAAGGATACAAAACACCGATTTCAAGAATTTAAACTGTCATATTCATGTATATGTCGTGTGTAATGGCTTATGTTTACAAAATCAAGATAAAATAGCTGTTTTCAGCTTGCAAAAACATACAAAATGCTGTTTTCAAGAATTTAAATTGTCATATTCATGTATATGTCGTGCATAATAGCTAATGTTGGTGAAAGCAAGATAAAAATGCAGTTTTAAGCATGCAAAAGCAAACAAAACACCGTTTTCAAGTATTTAAACTGTCATATTCATGTATATGTCGCGTGTAATGGCTTATGTTTGCAAAATCAAGATAAAATAGCTGTTTTCAGCTTGCAAAAACATACATAATGCTGTTTTCAAGTATGCAAATTGTCATATTCATGTTTCTGTCGTGTATAATAGCTAATGTTGGTGAAAGCAAGATAAAAATGCAGTTTTAAGCATGCAAAAGCAAACAAAACACCGTTTTCAAGTATTTAAACTGTCATATTCATGTATGTGTCGCGTGTAATGGCTTATGTTTGCAAAATCAAGATAAAATAGCTGTTTTCAGCTTGCAAAAACATACAAAATGCTGTTTTCAAGTACGTAAATTGTCATATTCATGTTTCTGTCGTGTATAATAGCTAATGTTGGTGAAAGCAAGATAAAAATGCTGTTTTAAGCATGCAAAAGCAAACAAAACACCGTTTTCAATTATTTAAACTGTCATATTCATGTATATGTCGTGTTTAACGGCTTATGTTTGCAAAATCAAGATCAAATAGCTGTTTTCAGCTTGCAAAAACATACAAAATGCTGTGTTCAAGTATTTTAATTGTCATATTTATTTATATGTCGTGTGTAATGGCTAACGTTGGTGAAAGGAAGATCAAAATGCTGTTTTAAGCATGCAAAACATACAAAACACGGTTTTCAAGTATTTAAACTGTCATATTCATGTATATGTCGCGTGTAATGGCTTATGTTTGCAAAATAAAGATAAAATAGCTTTTTTCAGCTTGCAAAAACATACAAAATGCTGTTTTCAAGTATGCAAATTGTCATATTCATGTTTCTGTCGTGTATAATAGCTAATGTTGGTGAAAGCAAGATAAAAATGCTGTTCAAAGCATGCAAAAGCAAACAAAACACCGTTTTCAAGTATTTAAACTGTCATATTCATGTATATGTCGTGTGTAATGGCTTATGTTTGCAAAATCAAGATAAAATAGCTGTTTTCAGCTTGCAAAAACATACAAAATGCTGTTTGAAAGTATTTAAACTGTCAAATTCATGTTTCTGTCGTGTATAATAGCTAATGTTGGTGAAAGCAAGATAAAAATGCTGTTTTAAGCATGCAAGAGCATACAAAACACCGTTTTCAAGTATTTAAACTGTCATATTCATGTTTCTGTCGTGTATAATAGCTAATGTTGGTGAATGCAAGATAAAAATGCTGTTTTAAGCATGCAAAAGCATACAAAACACCGTTTTCAAGTATTTAAACTGTCATATTCATGTATATGTCGTGTGTAATGGCTTATGTTTGCAAAATTAAGATAAAATAGCTGTTTTCAGCTTGCAAAACATACAAAATGCTGTTTGAAAGTATTTAAACTGTCATATTCATGTTTCTGTCGTGTATAATAGCTAATGTTGGTGAAAGCAAGATAAAAATGCTGTTTTAAGCATGCAAGAGCATACAAAACACCGTTTTCAAGTATTTAAACTGTCATATTCATGTTTCTGTCGTGTATAATAGCTAATGTTGGTGAAAGCAAGATAAAAATGCTGTTTTAAGCATGCAAAAGCATACAAAACACCGTTTTCAAGTATTTAAACTGTCATATTCATGTATATGTCGTGTGTAATGGCTTATGTTTGCAAAATCAAGATAAAATAGCTGTTTTCAGCTTGCAAAAACATACAAAATGCTGTTTTCAAGTATTTAAACTGTATTATACATGTTTCTGTCATGTTTAATAGCTAATGTTGCTGAAATCAAGATAAAATTGCTGTTTTAAGCTTGTAAAAGCATACAAAACACCGTTTTCAAGTATTTAAACTGTCATATTCATGTATATGTCGTGTGTAATGGCTTATGTTTGCAAAATCAAGATAAAATAGCTGTTTTCAGCTTACAAAAACATACAAAATGCTGTTTTCAAGTATTTAAATTGTCATATTCAGGTATATGTCGTGTGTAATGGCTAATGTTGGTGCAATCAAGATAAAAATGCTGTTTTAAGCATGCAAAAGCATACAAAACACCGTTTTCAAGTATTTAAACTGTCATATTCATGTATATGTCGTGTTTAATGGCTTATGTTTGCAAAATCAAGATAAAATAGTTGTTTTCAGCTTGTAAAAACATACAAAATGCTGTTTTCAAGTATATAAACTGTCATATTCATGTTTCTGTCGTGTACAATAGCTAATGTTGGTGAAATCATCATAAAAATGCTGTTTTAAGCAGGCAAAAGCATACAAAATACCGTTTTCAAGTATTTAAACTGTCATATTCATGTATATGTCGTGTGTAATATCTTATGTTTGCAAAATCAAGATAAAATAGCTGTATTCAGCTGGCAAAAACATACAAAATGCTGTTTTCAAGTATGTAAATTGTCATATTCATGTATATGTCGTGTATAATAGCTAATGTTGGTGAAAGCAAGATAAAAATGCAGTTTTAAGCATGCAAAAGCAAATAAAACACCGTTTTCAAGTATTTAAACTGTCATTTTCATGTATGTGTCGCGTGTAATGGCTTATGTTTGCAAAATCAAGATAAAATAGCTGTTTTCAGCTTGCAAAAACATACAAAATGCTGTTTTCAAGTACGTAAATTGTCATATTCATGTTTCTGTCGTGTATAATAGCTAATGTTGGTGAAAGCAAGATAAAAATGCTGTTTTAAGCATGCAAAAGCAAACAAAACACCGTTTTCAATTATTTAAACTGTCATATTCATGTATATGTCGTGTTTAATGGCTTATGTTTGCAAAATCAAGATCAAATAGCTGTTTTCAGCTTGCAAAAACATGCAAAATGCTGTTTTCAAGTATTTTAATTGTCATATTTATTTATATGTCGTGTGTAATGGCTAACGGTGGTGAAAGGAAGATAAAAATGCTGTTTTAAGCATGCAAAAGCATACAAAACACGGTTTTCAAGTATTTAAACTGTCATATTCATGTATTGTGTATTTTCTTTGGCGAAGTAGGAGGAAGGTGTGATGTTTCGCCCTGGTCTCTGTAGTTTTTTTTTGCACGGGTTTACTTCGTGCTTTGCGAACATCACATTAACTCTTACTACGCTAACCAAGTTCTTGATTTCATTTCTTGTATATTTTGCATTTTTCTAGACATGTATTTTGTATTTTTTTCTTGACACATGTTTTGTTATATTGTTCATGTTATTTCATTTGTATTTGAAACAACAAAATGTTAATAATCGTAATCTGTGAGACTGAATACATACCTGTGAATATTTGATTCATTTTTGTTGGTTATCTTTACGTTGGAAATGTATTTCATTCAATTGTATTATTCCTGGTTTACTTTGTACCTGAAATATTGAATTATGAGTATTTGTACATTGTTGTAAGCTGCAACTTACCTGTAAGTTCAATTGTTATGATTTTCTTTGCTTTTCTGTAATGACATTCACGTGTTTGTTTACACTTTGACAGCTACCGCCTACACTGCCGGCTGACGCCAGCGCCGCCTGGATATAGTTTAGTTCACGATCTAATTTCAAATTTATATGTAACACGGCGATACACTGTAAATGTAGTTTATATCATGTATTTTTGCTTTTAAAGTCAGCAGAACCTGTTATAAAATTTAATAGAAATTGTGAGACAAAAATGGTCAAAGTTTTGATTGTCTCCGTCTGACAACTTACGGAACAGAGCCGTTTAATTAAGAATTAAGAGTATAAAAGCCGACGTTACACGGCTCAGTTTATCAGTTAGCCGAGAATCGAGTTGGTGTCCACTCGAGTCAACCGTCTTCCACAGCAGTGTTCCTGGTGAGTTATTTTGCGATTTATTCTCTTGTTTTGTATTTCTGCATCAGCAGCATGACCCCCAGCTATCCCTGGTACAAACGGATGTACGACGCCGTCAAGAATCACCCCAACCTGCACCCGGACTACCGGATACAAGAGGAGCGCCTTTACCGACGCTTCTGGGACCCCGCGGAACTCTCGGACACAGAACCAGAGCGGGAATGGAAACTATGCGTTCCCATCCCGCAACGGCAACAGGTACTGCTTGAGAACCACGACCACCCAACGGCCGGCCACCTCGGTATAGCAAAAACCAACACACGGCTGGCCCTTAGATACTACTGGCCGGGGATGTTCAGAGAAGCCACTGCTTACGTGAGACGTTGCCTCAGCTGTCAACAATTCAAAGCCGATCAGCGAGGACCCGCGGGCCACATGGGACCGCCGAAGGTCGGCCAGCCATGGGAGGTAGTATCAGCCGACATCATCGGGCTACTACCTCGATCCCCACGAGGGCACCAGTACGTTATAATATTCCAAGACCGCCTGACAAAATGGGTGGAGTGTCGCCCGCTCCGCCAAGCCAACGCAGCCGCCGTCGTCCGGGCCTTGCGGGAGCTGGTGCTATGCCGCTTTGGGTGTCCGCGAACTCTGATCACCGATAATGGGACAGAGTTCGACAACCGCCTGATGAAGAAGTTCTTGCGTGAGTACCACATTCACCAGCAGCTTACACCGCCCTACACGCCACAGGCCAACCCGGTGCAACGGGTGAACCGCGTGCTGAAGCCCATGATGGCGCAATTCTGCCAGGCTAACCATAGGCAATGGGATGCCCTCTTGCCAGAGTTCACACTGGCAATTAACTCCAGCCAGCACAGCTCCGCGGGCTACTCGGCCGCGTATCTGAACTTTGGGCGAGAGATACGGCTGCCCTCCGCGCTGGATGACGGGCAACAGGGCGACATCGAGCCAGCGGTCTCACCAGATCATCTCCTCCGGTTGAAAGCGATACGCGACGCACAGGAGCTCGCCCGGGTGCATGTCGCAAGAGCCGCGACAACACAGACCCGGCACTACAACCTCCGCCGTCGGGCTGTCCAGTTCCACCCAGGCGACTCGGTCATGCGCCGTGAGCACGCGCTATCTTCAGCTGCAAAAGGAATAGCGGCTAAATTATGTCCGCGATACTCCGGCCCCTGGACCATTAAAACCCGCATGACCCCACTTACCTATAACCTAGTCAACAAGGACGGTCAGCGTGTAAAGAACGTCCACGTCAAAGATTTGAAATCTGTTGTTTCAGAATACGATGGTCCGCAGCCAATTCCAGCCCTGGAAGCTGCCCGAACCCCAGGTCCGCCGGGTGCCCACCAGGCCGATGAAGGTGACTTCCCGGCCGAAGATCCGTCCAGTGGGGCTGGCGCTGTTACACGCCCGCCGACCGGATGCGCCTCTGCGGCTCCCGCTACCAATGGAGCCGCACCACTCCCGTTCCCCGCCACGGAGGGTGTCGTGATGCCCGCGGCTGCCGCTGGCGGAAGGGGCTTCAAGGGAACGAAGCCCATCGTGCAAGAGGCCATCCAAATCCCAGTCGCAGCCGGAGCCAGCCCCCAAACCAGCCAGGAAGGTGTCCCGCCTGGCCAACCCCAGGGCAAGGGGGAAAAGGGACACAACCGAGGCGACCACCACTAACCTGGACGAGCTGTTCCAGGGCCTTTTCGGCCCCAGCAGCCCAGAACGCTCCCGGACGCCATCCCCGAGGACGCTTGCAGCCGCACGGGAGGCAGCCCAATGCCCCATCGTGCTGTCCCCGCTGCCAGCCACTCCACCGCGTGCATTACGGCCCTGCACGCCACTTCCCACCACACCAGGGGACTGGATTTCCCTGGATACGTCGCCCCTTCCATCCACGCCACCGTTCCCGAGGACACCACGGACGCCCCAGGTCCTCAAACCAAAAGGCAGTCAGCCGGCCTGCCGCCTGTCCCCCGGGTCTCTGCTGTGGGGCATAGACCCCGTGTCGCCGCCGCCAGCTGGGCACCAGGCGACTCCGGTAACAGTCCCGCCGCAGTTGGCCGCGGTTCGGGCCCCCGCGGAGACAATTCGACAGGAGCAGCCGGCCTCGACATCGCCTGTCCACACCGTGGAGGTAACCGCGTCCGTGCCAGTCCCCATCTACAGGCGCATGCGTGTCCTCGTCCCCCAACCGGACGGCAGCGTTAAAAGGGTGACGCTGAAGAACCCCGGCGCACCGCGACAACCCCAGTCCCGTAGGAAGAAGCATAAAAATAAGAAATAAACTGCTTCATTTTTTTTGGTTTTTTACCTCACCTGGTGTAACACGGCGATACACTGTAAATGTAGTTTATATCATGTATTTTTGCTTTTAAAGTCAGCAGAACCTGTTATAAAATTTATTAGAAATTATGAGACAAAAATGGTCAAAGTTTTGATTGTCTCCGTCTGACAACTTACGGAACAGAGCCGTTTAATTAAGAATTAAGAGTATAAAAGCCGACGTTACACGGCTCAGTTTATCAGTTAGCCGAGAATCGAGTTGGTGTCCACTCGAGTCAACCGTCTTCCACAGCAGTGTTCCTGGTGAGTTTGCGATTTATTCTCTTGTTTTGTATTTCTGCTCTAAGCTGTTGGTGTCCACAGCTATAGACTTCGAATATTTCTTGAGTTCTCGAACTGTTGGTCGTCCACAGACAGAGACTTAGGATATTCACTGTCATTCTTTTCTTGTACTTTCCGCCTGAGCTGTTGGTGGCCACGGCCAGGTACTTAGAGTATTTCTTGTGTCTCAGACTGTCGGGGCTCCACGGTCAAAGGTGTAGAGTACTCGCTCTCGCTTTCTTTTTCTACTCTTGTATTTTCCCCCAAGCTGTTGGTGTTCCACAGCACGGACTTAGAATATTTCTTGGGACTGAGCTGTTGGCGGTCCACGGCTAGAAGCCGAGAATATTCACTCTCTCTTCTTTCAATTTTTTTTCTCCCGAGCTGTTGGTGTTCCGCGGCCAGGGAACTGCATCTGTTTCTTCAGCTCTTTGCTTTACTTTGTTTCTCCAAAATATTGGTCCAGGCGTTGGGGTCCACGCTTCAATTTATTATTCATCTTTGTGTATTTGCAATAAGTAATAAAGAGTGTTGTGAACTCTTGAATTTTATGCAACAAACCTACCCTCCTCCATTGAGCTCCCGGCTCCCTTCATTTGTTTACAGGGAATCACGGTGGCAGCGCGCTCCAAGAAAGCAGCTCGTTCGTCACAGTATATGTCGTATGTAATGGCTTATGTTTGCAAAATCAAGATAAAATAGCTGTTTTCAGCTTGCAAAAACATTCAAAATGCTGTTTTCAAGTATTTAAACTATCATATTCATGTTTCTGTCGTGTATAATAGCTAATGTTGGTGAAAGCAAGATAAAAATGCTGTTTTAAGCATGCAAAAGCATACAAAACACCGTTTTCAAGTATTTAAACTGTCATATTCATGTATATGTCGTGTGTAATGGCTTGTGTTTGCAAATTCAAGATAAAATAGCTGTTTTCAGCTTGCAAAAACATACAAAATGCTGTTTTCAAGTATTTAAACTGTCATATTCATGTTTCTGTCATGTATAATAGCTAATGATGGTGAAAGCAAGATAAAAATGCTGTTTTAAGCATGCAAAAGCATACAAAATACCATTTTTAAGTATTTAAACTGTCATATTCATGTATGTTTCGTGTGTAATGGCTTATGTTTACAAAATCAAGATAAAATAGCTGTTTTCAGGTTGCAAAAACATACAAAATGCTGTTTTCAAGTTTTTAAACTGTCATAATCATGTTTCTGTCGTGTATAATAGCTAGTGTTGGTGAAAGCAAGATAAAAATGCTGTTCTAAGCATGCAAAAGCATACAAAAAACCGTGTTCAAGTATGTAAAATGTCATATTCATGTTTCTGTCGTGTATAATAGCTAATGTTGGTGAAAGCAAGATAAAAATGCTGTTCTAAGCATACAAAAGCTTACAAAACACCGTTTTCAAGTATTTAAACTGTCATATTCATATATATGTCGTGTGTAATGGCTTATGTTTGCAAAATCAAGATAAAATAGCTGTTTTCAGCTTGCAAAAACATGCAAAATGCTGTTTTCAAGTATCTAAACTGTCATATTCATGTTTCTGTCGTGTAAAATAGCTATTGTTGGTGAAAGCAAGATAAAAATGCTGTTCAAAGCATGCAAAAGCAAACAAAACACCGTTTTTAAGTATTTATACTGTCATATTCATGTATATGTCGTGTGTAATGGCTTATGTTTGCAAAATCAAGATAAAATAGCTGTTTTCAGCTTGCAAAAACATACAAAATGCTGTTTGAAAGTATTTAAACTGTCATATTCATGTTTCTGTCGTGTATAATAGCTAATGTTGGTGAAAGCAAGATAAAAATGCTGTTTTAAGCATGCAAGAGCATACAAAACACCGTTTTCAAGTATTTAAACTGTCATATTCATGTTTTTGTCGTGTATAATAGCTAATGTTGGTGAAAGCAAGATAAAAATGCTGTTTTAAGCATGCAAAAACATACAAAACACCGTTTTCAAGTATTTAAACTGTCATATTCATATATATGTCGTGTGTAAAGGCTTATGTTTGCGAAATTAGGATAAAATAGCTGTTTTCAGCTTGCAAAAACATACAAAATGCTGTTTTCATGTATTTAAATTGTCATGTTCATGTATATGTCGTGTGTAATGGCTAATGTTGGTGAAATCAAAATAAAATTGCTGTTTTATGCATGCAAAAGCATACAAAACACAGTTTTTAAGTATTTAAACTATCATTTTCATGTATATGTCGTATGTAATGGCTTATGTTTGCAAAATCAAGATAAAAAAACTGTTGTCAGGTTGCAAAAACATACAAAATGCTGTTTTCAAGTATTTTAATTGTCATATTCATGTTTCTGTCATGTATAATAGCTAATGTTGGTGAAAGCAAGATAAAAATGCTGTTTTAAGCATGCAAAAGCATACAAAACACCGTTTTCAAATATTTAAACTGTCATATTCATGTATATGTCGTGTGTAATGGCTTGTGTTTGCAAAATCAAGATAAAATAGCTGTTTTCAGCTTGCAAAAACATACAAAATGCTGTTTTCAATTATTTAAACTGTATTATACATGTTTCTGTCATGTTTAATGGCTAATGTTGGTGAAATCAAGATAAAATTGCTGTTTTAAGCATGCAAAAACATACAAAACACCGTTTTTAAGTATTTAAACTATCATATTCATGTATATATCTTGTGTAATGGCTTATGTTTGCAAAATCAAGATAAAATAGCTGTTTTCAGCTTGCAAAAACATACAAAATGCTGTTTTCAAGTATTTAAACTGTCATATTCAGGTATATGTCGTGTGTAATGGCTAATGTTGGTGCAATCAAGATAAAAAATGCTGTTTTAAGCATGCAAAAGCATACAAAACAACGTTTTCAAGTATTTAAACTGTCATATTCATGTATATGTCGTGTGTAATGGCTTATGTTTGTAAAATCAAGATAAAATAGCTGTTTTCAGCTTGCAAAAACATACAAAATGCTGTTTTCAAGTATTTTAATTGTCATATTTATGTATATGTCGTGTGTAATGGCTAACGTTGGTGAAAGCAAGATAAAAATGCTGTTATAAGCATGCAAAAGCATACAAAACACCGTTTTCAAGTATTTAAACTGTCATATTCATGTATATGTCGTGTGCAATGGCTTATGTTTGCAAAATCAAGATAAAATAGCTGTTTTCAGCTTGCAAAAACATACAAAATGCTGTTTTCAAGTATTTAAACTGTCATATTCATGTTTCTGTCGTGTGTAATGGCTAACGTTGGTGAAAGCAAGATAAAAATGCTGTTTTAAGCATGCAAAAGCAAACAAAACACCGTTTTCAATTATTTAAACTGTCATATTCATGTATATGTCGTGTGTAATGGCTTGTGTTTGCTAAATCAAGATAAAATAGCTGTTTTCAGCTTGCAAAAACATACAAAATGCTGTTTTCAAGTATTTAAACTGTCATATTCATGTTTCTGTCGTGTATAATAGGTAATGTTGGTGAAAGCAAGATAAAAATGCTGTTTTAAGCATGCAAAAGCATACAAAACACCGTTTTCAAGTATTTAAACTGTCATATTCCTGTATATGTCGTGTGTAATGGCTTATGTTTGCAAAATCAAGATAAAATAGCTGTTTTCAGCTTGCAAAAACATACAAAATGCTGTTTTCAAGTATTTAAATTGTCATATTCATGTATATGTCGTGTGTAATGGCTAATGTTGGTGCAATCAAGATAAAAATGCTGTTTTAAGCATGCAAAAGCATACAAAACACCGTTTTCAAGTATTTAAATTTTCATATTCATGTATATGTCGTATGTAATGGCTTATGTTTGCAAAATCAAGATAAAATAGTTGTTTTCAGCTTGCAAAAACATACAAAATGCTGTTCTCAAGTATGTAAATTATCATATTCATGTTTCTGTCGTGTATAATAGCTAATGTTGGTGAAAGCAAGATAAAAATGCTGTTTTCAGCTTGCAAAAACATACAAAATGCTGTTTTCAAGTATTTAAACTGTATTATACATGTTTCTGTCATGTTTAATGGCTAAAGTTGGTGAAATCAAGATAAAATTGCTGTTTTCAGCTTGCAAAAACATACAAAATGCTGTTTTCAAGTATTTAAATTGTCATATTTATGTATATGTCGTGTGTAATGGCTATAGTTGGTGGAAGCAAGATAAAAATGCTGTTTTAAGTATGCAAAAACATACAGAACACCGTTTTTAAGTATTTAAACTATCATATTCATGTATATATCTTGTGTAATGGCTTATGTTTGCAAAATCAAGATAAAATAGCTGTTTTCAGCTTGCAAAAACATACAAAATGCTGTTTTCAAGTATTTAAACTGTCATATTCATGTTTCTGTCGTTTATAATAGGTAATGTTGGTGAAAGCAAGATATAAATGCTGTTTTAAGCATGCAAAAGCAAACAAAACACCGTTTTCAATTATTTAAACTGTCATATTCATGTATATGTCGTGTGTAATGGCTTATGTTTGCAAAATCAAGATAAAATAGCTGTTTTCAGCTTGCAAAAACATACAAAATGCTGTTTTCAAGTATTTAAATTGTCATATTTATGTATATGTCATATGTAATGGCTAACGTTGGTGAAAGCAAGATAAAAATGCTTTTTTAAGCATGCAAAAGCATACAAAACACCGTTTTCAAGTATATAAACTGTCATATTCATGTATATGTCGCGTGTAATGGCTTATGTTAGCAAAATCAAGGTAAAATAGCTGTTTTCAGCTTGCAAAAACATACAAAACACCGTTTTCAAGTATTTAAACTGTCATATTCATGTATATGTCGCGTGTAATGGCTTATGTTAGCAAAATCAAGGTAAAATAGCTGTTTTCATCTTGCAAATACATACAAAATGCTGTTTTCAAGTATTTAAACTGTCATATTCATGTTTCTGTCGTGTATAATAGTTAATGTTGGTGAAAGCAATATAAAAATGCTATTTTAAGCATGTAAAAGCATACAAAACACCGTTTTCAAGTATTTAAACTGCCATATTCATGTATATGTCGTGTGTAATGGCTTATGTTTGCAAAATCAAGATAAAATAGCTGTTTTCAGCTTGCAAAAACATACAAAATGCTATTTTCAAGTATTTAAACTGTCAAATTCATGTATATGTCGTGTATAATAGCTAATGTTGGTGAAAGCAAGATAAAAATGCTGTTTTAGGCATGCAAAAGCAAACAAAACACCGTTTTCAAGTATTTAAACTGTCATATTCATGTATATGTCGTGTGTAATGGCTTATGTTTGCAAAATCAAGATAAAATCGTTGTTTTCAGCTTGCAAAAACATACAAAATGCTGTTCTCAAGTATGTAAATTGTCATATTCATGTTTCTGTCGTGTATAATAGCTAATGTTGGTGAAAGCAAGATAAAAATGCTGTTTTAAACATGCAAAAGCAAACAAAACACCGTTTTCAATTATTTAAACTGTCATATTCATGTATATGTCGTGTGTAATGGCTTATGTTTGCAAAATCAAGATAAAATTGCTGTTTTCAGCTTGCAAAAACATACAAAATGCTGTTTTCAAGTATTTAAATTGTCATATTTATGTATATGTCGTGTGTAATGGCTAACGTTGGTGCAATCAAGATAAAAATGCTGTTTTAAGCATGCAAAAGCATACAAAACACCGTTTTCAAGTATTTAAACTGTCATATTCATGTATATGTCGTGTGTAATGGCTTATGTTTGCAAAATCAAGATAAAATAGCTGTTTTCAGCTTGCAAAAACATACAAAATGCTGCTTTCAAGTATTTTAATTGTCATATTTATGTATATGTCGTGTGTAATGGCTAACGTTGGTGAAAGCAAGATAAAAATTCTGTTTTAAGCATGCAAAAGCATACAAAACACCGTTTTCAAGTATTGAAACTGTCATATTCATGTATATGTCGTGTGTAATGGCTTATGTTTGCAAAATCAAGATAAAATAGCTGTTTTCAGCTTGCAAAAACATACAAAATGCTATTTTCAAGTATTTAAACTGTCAAATTCATGTATATGTCGTGTATAATAGCTAATGTTGGTGAAAGCAAGATAAAAATGCTGTTTTAAGCATGCAAAAGCAAACAAAACACCGTTTTCAAGTATTTAAACTGTCATATTCATGTATATGTCGTGTGTAATGGCTTATGTTTGCAAAATCAAGATAAAATAGTTGTTTTCAGCTTGCAAGAACATACAAAATGCTGTTCTCAAGTATGTAAATTGTCATATTCATGTTTCTGTCGTGTATAATAGCTAATGTTGGTGTAAGCTAGATAAAAATGCTGTTTTAAACATGCAAAAGCAAACAAAACACCGTTTTCAATTATTTAAACTGTCATATTCATGTATATGTCGTGTGTAATGGCTTATGTTTGCAAAATCAAGATAAAATTGCTGTTTTCAGCTTGCAAAAACATACAAAATGCTGTTTTCAAGTATTTAAATTGTCATATTTATGTATATGTCGTGTGTAATGGCTAACGTTGGTGCAATCAAGATAAAAATGCTGTTTTAAGCATGCAAAAGCATACAAAACACCGTTTTCAAGTATTTAAACTGTCATATTCATGTATATGTCGTGTGTAATGGCTTATGTTTGCAAAATCAAGATAAAATAGCTGTTTTCAGCTTGCAAAAACATACAAAATGCTGCTTTCAAGTATTTTAATTGTCATATTTATGTATATGTCGTGTGTAATGGCTAACGTTGGTGAAAGCAAGATAAAAATGCTGTTTTAAGCATGCAAAAGCATACAAAACACCGTTTTCAAGTATTGAAACTGTCATATTCATGTATATGTCGTGTGTAATGGCTTATGTTTGCAAAATCAAGATAAAATAGCTGTTTTCAGCTTGCAAAAACATACAAAATGCTATTTTCAAGTATTTAAACTGTCAAATTCATGTATATGTCGTGTATAATAGCTAATATTGGTGAAAGCAAGATAAAAATGCTGTTTTAAGCATGCAAAAGCAAACAAAACACCGTTTTCAAGTATTTAAACTGTCATATTCATGTATATGTCGTGTGTAATGGCTTATGTTTGCAAAATCAAGATAAAATAGCTGTTTTCAGCTTGCAAAAACATACAAAATGCTGTTCTCAAGTATGTAAATTGTCATATTCATGTTTCTGTCGTGTATAATAGCTAATGTTGGTGAAAGCAAGATAAAAATGCTGTTTTAAACATGCAAAAGCTAACAAAACACCGTTTTCAATTATTTAAACTGTCATATTCATGTATATGTCGTGTGTAATGGCTTATGTTTGCAAAATCAAGATAAAATTGCTGTTTTCAGCTTGCAAAAACATACAAAATGCTATTTTCAAGTATTTAAACTGGCAAATTCATGTTTCTGTCGTGTATAATAGTTAATGTTGGTGAAAGCAATATAAAAATGCTATTTTAAGCATGTAAAAGCATACAAAACACCGTTTTCAAGTATTTAAACTGCCATATTCATGTATATGTCGTGTGTAATGGCTTATGTTTGCAAAATCAAGATAAAATAGCTGTTTTCAGCTTGCAAAAACATACAAAATGCTGTTCTCAAGTATGTAAATTGTCATATTCATGTTTCTGTCGTGTATAATAGCTAATGTTGGTGAAAGCAAGATAAAAATGCTGTTTTAAACATGCAAAAGCAAACAAAACACCGTTTTCAATTATTTAAACTGTCATATTCATGTATATGTCGTGTGTAATGGCTTATGTTTGCAAAATCAAGATAAAATTGCTGTTTTCAGCTTGCAAAAACATACAAAATGCTATTTTCAAGTATTTAAACTGGCAAATTCATGTTTCTGTCGTGTATAATAGTTAATGTTGGTGAAAGCAATATAAAAATGCTATTTTAAGCATGTAAAAGCATACAAAACACCGTTTTCAAGTATTTAAACTGCCATATTCATGTATATGTCGTGTGTAATGGCTTATGTTTGCAAAATCAAGATAAAATAGCTGTTTTCAGCTTGCAAAAACATACAAAATGCTATTTTCAAGTATTTAAACTGTCAACTTCATGTATATGTCGTGTATAATAGCTAATGTTGGTGAAAGCAAGATAAAAATGCTGTTTTAAGCATGCAAAAGCAAACAAAACACCGTTTTCAAGTATTCAAATTGTCATATTCATGTATATGTCGTGTGTAATGGCTTATGTTTGCAAAATCAAGATAAAATAGCTGTTTTCAGCTTGCAAAAACATACAAAATGCTGTTCTCAAGTATGTAAATTGTCATATTCATGTTTCTGTCGTGTATAATAGCTAATGTTGGTGAAAGCAAGATAAAAATGCTGTTTTAAACATGCAAAAGCTAACAAAACACCGTTTTCAATTATTTAAACTGTCATATTCATGTATATGTCGTGTGTAATGGCTTATGTTTGCAAAATCAAGATAAAATTGCTGTTTTCAGCTTGCAAAAACATACAAAATGCTATTTTCAAGTATTTAAACTGGCAAATTCATGTTTCTGTCGTGTATAATGGTTAATGTTGGTGAAAGCAATATAAAAATGCTATTTTAAGCATGTAAAAGCATACAAAACACCGTTTTCAAGTATTTAAACTGCCATATTCATGTATATGTCGTGTGTAATGGCTTATGTTTGCAAAATCAAGATAAAATAGCTGTTTTCAGCTTGCAAAAACATACAAAATGCTGTTCTCAAGTATGTAAATTGTCATATTCATGTTTCTGTCGTGTATAATAGCTAATGTTGGTGAAAGCAAGATAAAAATGCTGTTTTAAACATGCAAAAGCAAACAAAACACCGTTTTCAATTATTTAAACTGTCATATTCATGTATATGTCGTGTGTAATGGCTTATGTTTGCAAAATCAAGATAAAATTGCTGTTTTCAGCTTGCAAAAACATACAAAATGCTATTTTCAAGTATTTAAACTGGCAAATTCATGTTTCTGTCGTGTATAATAGTTAATGTTGGTGAAAGCAATATAAAAATGCTATTTTAAGCATGTAAAAGCATACAAAACACCGTTTTCAAGTATTTAAACTGCCATATTCATGTATATGTCGTGTGTAATGGCTTATGTTTGCAAAATCAAGATAAAATAGCTGTTTTCAGCTTGCAAAAACATACAAAATGCTATTTTCAAGTATTTAAACTGTCAACTTCATGTATATGTCGTGTATAATAGCTAATGTTGGTGAAAGCAAGATAAAAATGCTGTTTTAAGCATGCAAAAGCAAACAAAACACCGTTTTCAAGTATTCAAATTGTCATATTCATGTATATGTCGTGTGTAATGGCTTATGTTTGCAAAATCAAGATAAAATAGCTGTTTTCAGCTTGCAAAAACATACAAAATGCTGTTCTCAAGTATGTAAATTGTCATATTCATGTTTCTGTCGTGTATAATAGCTAATGTTGGTGAAAGCAAGATAAAAATGCTGTTTTAAACATGCAAAAGCAAACAAAACACCGTTTTCAATTATTTAAACTGTCATATTCATGTATATGTCGTGTGTAATGGCTTATGTTTGCAAAATCAAGATAAAATTGATGTTTTCAGCTTGCAAAAACATACAAAATGCTGTTTTCAAGTATTTAAATTGTCATATTTATGTATATGTCGTGTGTAATGGATAACGTTGGTGCAATCAAGATAAAAATGCTGTTTTAAGCATGCAAAAGCATACAAAACACCGTTTTCAATTATTTAAAGTGTCATATTCATGTATATGTCATGTGTAATGGCTTATGTTTGCAAAATCAAGATAAAATAGCTGTTTTCAGCTTGCAAAAACATACAAAATGCTGCTTTCAAGTATTTTAATTGTCATATTTATGTATATGTCGTGTGTAATGGCTAACGTTGGTGAAAGCAAGATAAAAATGCTGTTTTAAGCATGCAAAAGCATACAAAATACCGTTTTCAAGTATTTAAACTGTCATATTCGTGTATATGTCGTGTGTAATGGCTTATGTTTGCAAAATCAAGATAAAATAGCTGTTTTCAGCTTGCAAAAACATACAAAATGCTATTTTCAAGTATTTAAACTGTCAAATTCATGTATATGTCGTGTATAATAGCTAATGTTGGTGAAAGCAAGATAAAAATGCTGTTTTAAGCATGCAAAAGCAAACAAAACACCGTTTTCAAGTATTTAAACTGTCATATTCATGTATATGTCGTGTGT